>OY744476.1:158262485-158545076 GCA_963556175.1 Tipula confusa
GGCGTTGAAGACGTGACAAATATTCAGATAAACAAATATTCTATCCCCATCTTGTAATGAAGTTTAGATTTGTCATGGCTGGTTCTGGAATTGCTATCATCGGCTGTCCTTTTAGAAAGTGACCTGGTATTAGAGCAGTGTTGTCCTCTAGTTCATTGGATAGAGGTGCCTTAAGTTCAGACAAGTTTCGATTTGAGCTAATGGAGTATAAATCTCCTGTGTTTGATAGATTTAATTCCTGCTTCCCATAAACCTCCAAAGTGGCGGCTTTCCGAGGGGATAAAATTTCACTCGATCCCTAGTTCGGAAATTTTTCGACTGCTTCTTTCTGCTTCTTTGAGGCTTTAGTTGCCTGCTAGCTCCTACAAAATGTGTCTTGTAATCACTAAATATTTTAAAACAAAATCCTCTTCGGGATATAAATCGATTGAGGGCGGCCAGGAAACCGTGAGCTGTTAAATAGTTGACCAGTTTGAGATGCACCGGCTTTGTTGTCATGCATACATCCATTGCAAGTTTTAATGCAGAGCTCTTTGCTTAATTTTAAATTAATCGGCCCAAGATAGTCAACCGTTTGTAAATGGAGACGATTGCCCTTGAAATGTTGGGAGGTTTGCTTCTCAAATCTAGCACATTATGTACAGTTGTGAATAATATGCCGGATTGAATTGTTGCCGTGGATTATCCAGGAATTTTGCCTCCAGTTGGCCAAAGTTGCCTATTTTGTGTGCCTCTCTGACCATTAATTTCGTACATTGATGCCCTCTTAGCAATATGATGGAATGATTCTCGTTGAATGTGAGGATTGAGTTGTTAAACCTCCCTCCGACTCTTAATAAACCGGTTTTGTTAATAAAGTAGGAATGTAGAGCTAAGATTGTACTACGCTTTTGACGCTTGGCTAGGGTTAGTGCTCGATTGTACTTCTGATATTCTATTGGCAACAAACATTTTTATGGTGTTGCGGCTTTCCTTTTATCCAGCATAATACTGCCATTAAATCAGTCCAATAAAATGTTCATATGTAATGGTTGTGATATCCAATGTCTCTATGACCATTTTGACCACTCTATGAACATTCCATGCTACTAGTGTGGTCAATCCAACGCGGAATTCTAATTTCTTCCAACTGGGCAGCTCAAATTTGTAGCTTAACCATCGCTTTTCGAAATTTGTGTGGAGATACACTCCCATCCTACTTTAGATACTCATAAATCTTGGGAAAAGCTTTTTACCTCGACAACGACTGGTGCTAACTAGCCCAAAGGGTCGAACAATTTGTGGTGTGAAGTCCTGATTTCTTCAGATTGCCTAGATGATCTTTTAGTGTTGCTTTGTTGTTGCTGTCTTAATTTTCTGAGGTTATAGGAAGCTCGACAAGAATCTAATATCAAGTCATCTTGTACTACTTCCGCATATAGTTGAGTGAAGATAAACCTCTTAACTGCCATTTCAATGCGATTTTTCGTAATGCTCTTCAAATTCTGATTCATCGACGGTTAAGCTTCGTTTTGGATACAGTTTTTATGATCTCCAACATCTTTTCAGTTGTTTGTCTATATCTGCTACAGTGATGAGGCTTCTTAGTCAGATAATTGGTACGTTGCTATTTTGAGTGAGACGACTAGATATTATCATTTCTATTTGAGTTTTTTTGAGATAAGTAATTATGATGTGGATCCTTTTTTATGCCTTCTAACATAATTTCTCCGTTTTTGTTAGCACATATTAAAAGATCGATAGGCCCAGAAGTCTAAAACCCGGTTATGCACGAACCACAGTTGTCAACGCTATATTGAGAATTTTATCATGAAGCTTTGTTGTTTCCCACTTTGCTATATGCTCTTAGAACCTCGTCCATTGAAACTGAAGTACTTCTTCCTCGCGCCTTGGTTCGATGATTCGCATATAACTAGACTGTTGTGGAAATAACGTATAAAGTCAATATTTTCAAATAATTATATACACGACAGAATTGTATTGTATGTACCTTTGAACCTTGTCACATGGATCTCGGTGAAGGGTCTTCACACAATTCTGGGAAGCATCGCTGTTTGCTTGCTTTGAGCGAATACTTAAACATTCAGCATTACTACTGAAAATGGCTATGATTGCGTGCGTCACTAATCTGAAGTCGTTCCAGAAATACTTTGAACACTTCTACGGTTGCAATGGGATGAGCATAGAAGCTATAGATATGAATACCATCGATCTTACATCTTACCAAACCAGATTAAAACCTCCTAGCAGTTTTTTGAAAGGGTTCCACAGACCCAGACAGCAGCGCGATTTGAGAAATCTGCTACCCAAGTCTTACTATCAAACTTCCTGTATTGTTTGCATATAATAACAACGTCTGGCGGTCAAATGACGTACTGTTTGTTGTAGCAGGTCTTGCGCGCAGTTATACATTTATTAAGACATTTATTTATTTATTTAGTTGAATCAACTTCATCTTCTCCGTTTCATTCTCAACGCCTTTTGAGATATTGGACACATCAAACTACCGACTCGGAATGTCAGCTTCTTCCACAGCTTCGACCTATCCTTTAAACTTCTACATTGTTGTGCTTCGTGACCATATTCGAGGTGGTGAATCTCTCTAGCTTTTAGTAGAGTCTGCATTAGAAGCTTTAATGATTTTGCTTAACCATTTTTCTTTATTAGTGGAAATGCCTACTGGTTTTACATTAACAAGGGGTCTAAAATAGTACAGGAGCGTACAATTTCCGCTATTACGTGTATAGATTCGTCTCGGGTTGCCAACCTGCATCTTCATGACCCTCCTTTAGAGTCACCTCGGGACTTTCCAATTTCTCACTGAGTTCTTCAAACATCATTTTCCACCTCATTACAGGATATTTCGATCAACTGAACAATCCTTTTTGCTTCTTTCTTCCCATATTCGAACAGGTGGTTTTTCTTCATTTTAATTGCAGATAATTTCGAAACACTCGAATGTTCAGAAGTTTCACTCAAGGTTCCAACTGCTGGAACATTGCTGTCGTAGGGTTCCGATGACTGGAAGGTAGTTTACTCCCTAAGCTGACCCCCGCTTTGGTTTAGAAATCCCTGCATTATAATTTTATCGTTGCTCTTCTTTATTCTTGGTAATTTATTGAGGTGTCTTCCCTTAGTATTGTATACCTATACTACCAGGTTTTGTTTCAGCCGCCTCTAACATGAGGAACGGATACTGTTTGAAGCTCAACAGACGTTTCATGACAGTTTTGGTCCACGAATGGTATTTTATTTGATGGGTGCTACATTATTGAAGGCCTGCTCAAGTATCTCAAGCCCTCTTTCTACGTTCTGCATCTCTTGCCAATAGCTAGACAAGTTGTACCGGATTATCAGCTTCCATTTCGTGGCTAGCAATTCAAGTTTGGTGACTTCGCCAAAACCTGAGTTTTCCTATGTAAAGTGACGGTTATCAGCTTGCTTACCGTTTTTGGATGTTGGCTTGCTGAATACGAGGCCCATTATGCTTAGCAGCAGGCGTGTATGGTGGACTAGTCGATTATTAGTAGATAATGAATTCCTGGGCTACCTTACAATCGCAAAAAAATATGTCGATAAAAACTATTCAATTTAAAATTAGACTAGCACCTTTTTATGATTAGTTACAGCTTAAAACGGTTTTTGTATATTAATCCAATCAAATTTAAACAAAATATGAGATACCTACATAGCAACACACTCTATCGTAGCCTAGCACAAATAATAAAAATAATAAATTTTATTCACCTCAAAGCTTGTTATGTTTTGTTTCTTTACTAAAAATAGATCGGTAAAATGCTAATGAATCCATCACAAAATCCAAGCGAAGACCTAAACCAATCGTCGTACGTCGATAATGAAGGTCGCGCCAAATCCAAACCAACAAAACGTAATTTAAGTTTAAATACACCATTGGATTGGATCTTGAATAGTCCAAACGAACAACTCAACAAATTAATGCAACAAGTACGCGACAAAAATTTACCACAAAATTTAATCAACATGGTCGATAACCTAGAAAATCAACAGGGTGATGGTGAATGTATTAAACTAATGTTATGTAAAAGTGCACCATTCGTATGGGGTATGCAACGTGCGATACACGATCGAATCGATGGTACAGTTGAAGAAGCGTCAACGACCGAGGGTGCCAACGGCGATCACATAAATCATTCAAGTAAACGGGCGTTGCTCATGTTTAAATATATCCCGGATTTAAATGAATTTAAAATTCACGGTGATGCATGCGAACATCGTTACAAAAATTGTAAACTCTATGATAATTAATGTTGTAGTAATTATGTTATTTTTTTAATGTGACAAATTGTGTCTCGAATGTGTGCACCAAGTAATTTATAATTGAATGTAATCTTTCGACTAGTGGTAACAGTTATGTAGTAGTAGCAGTAATAAAAAGATAATTTTCATATTAAATATTTTATAGCGAAATTATGTTGAATGAACACAAATACATACTCTTGTAGAACATAAAAAAAAACATAAAAATCTTGGTATTTACAGTTTGATCCTAATAAAGCAATCAATGCACATACGTATACATAAAGAATATTAATGTTTAGTTAGAACGCGATCGTAATGTTATAAACATAAAGTTGATTAGTAAACATAATATGACGGTATCAAATGAAATGTGGTCAAAATGAGAGCAAACGTCGAACCAAAAAGTGAGAGTATATCGAATTTTACAGTTATACGGTTTGACAAATTAGGTTCAACTTGGATTGTATCAAATTTGATAAGATCATCAATTGTGTTTAGTTGGTTTGGTTTTATGTAATTGATTTGTTGCGACTATGCCCATAATTATCGTCAAATGTGCATGTATGTGATTTATATAATGGTCGATTCAACTTTTAACGATTTGATTTAATCGATTTACCATTTTTATGGGAAAAACTATTAACCTCACCATTATTGATGACTTTAATTAGTTTGACACACAAAATAGTTAACAATTGTGTTTAAGAGTCATTTGTGCATAATTTTTTAATGACACCTAAATTTCCATCAATTAGGAGAAATTTAAGCGAGATTGTCAGATATTTTCCCAAACTTAAAAATGCAAACAGTAAATTTGCATAATTAACCCAAAATTTGAATGTTTATTGGAGGGCAACTTAGTTGAGGTGGTTATCTTACATCTGCATCCTTTATTCACTACAATCCTCTAATGAATTTTTACGTATTTCGTTTATTTTCAATCTAATTAAGAGATGTTATAGTGTAAATATTGTAACAATTTTTTTTAGTATAACAGTAGGCGATCAACTTTGTTTAAATGTCGAAAAACAAAAACTAAATATTTGCATAAGTTTTGAGATATTGTCTAGTGTTGTGTCAGTGTTGTGAATCAAAAATTTTGAATAATTTAAGAAAATTAAAATTATGATTGGATAGTTCTCAGATCAGGAGTATATTGATATCAATTTTGTTTACGGTCGACCTCGCAATGAATATTAACACAGATTCCTAACGCGTTGTGGTCCTAGCGTAAAAGTAGTTACAAATATTCATAGAATAATGCGAGATATAGTAACAACATCAAATACAAGTGCGGATCCAGATAAGATTCAGTCTTATCAATTTACAATTAAACGTCTCTTGCGCTACCGGATTCATCAAGTTGCACGAAAAGCATCTTTATCCATACAATACAATTTTGAATTGGAATTTTTTAGTTAGCTGATTGAAACGCATTTTGACAAGGATAGTTCTGGAAAAGAATTTTGTGAACAGTTGAATCTCAATTCACAAGAGGCAATGAGAAGTAAGAATTTACACACGTGAGCTGCTCAAAATCCTCATCCTGAAAACAAACATTATTTTAACACAGCTTCAGGATACGTATGGGCTGGTGTAATTGGTGATAATTAAATTGGATCATTCATACTAACATCGATATTAAATAGAGAACGTTATTTACATGTTTTGCAAAACGATTTGCCACTTCTTCTTGATGATGTTCCTAACTTAGATTCTTGCTCCTTGCACACATACCAACATATTGGTGCTCCTAGTCACTACGGTATAAATATGTAAACGTAAACTATCCAAATAATTGGAGAAATGGTCTAAATCTTTGGTCTGTAAGACCCTTCGATCTATCTGTAGTAAATTTGTATGTTTTAGGGGAACGATAAGCCGCTTGTATACACCAAGGAAGTTGAAACAAAAGAAAAACTAATATAATGAATACACTCAGCAGCTCAACGGATACGGGAAGAATTACCAAGAATTAAAATAACCAAAAGCATGCTTAAATAAATATTAGCCTATATCCAATCACAAGAAGGAAATTTTGAGTACATATACATCCAGGCACAAAAACTGTTATTGTTATGAACTGTTATTGCCTGACCATTCGTATTTTCGAAGAAAAATGGTCCGATGATGCCTCCAGACCAAATTCCGGACCAAACAGTCATACGTTGTGAGATGTTTTTGTTTCTCAACAATCACTTCAATAATCTATTAAACGAACTGGATTGTTAATTACCCAAATATCACGCGGATTTTTTTTTTGAAATCACTTTACTTTTAAAGGGTGTTTCAATTTGAGGTTATTTTTTAAATATGCTTTGATTTAAACAATTTTACTGAACTGCTCTACATTCTGACATCTTTTATCAGCAGCTCCAGTGTGCCACCATTAAACTGTAATCTATAAAAATTCTCTAAGAACAAAATTAATTATTCTATTAATGAACTAATTTCTCCAAGCCATAGGCTGTAACAGATGGCATTCGTTTTCATCTGAAAATTACAATATTATTATTTCACCTTCATGCTGCTAAAATTTATTAAGTGAGCTATTGATTTGACACAACACTTTAAAGTTAATATAAATTGGATTTAAAAAAAATTGATTAAACATTACAAATCAATTAAATTAACGGTTTTATGACCAAAACCGTTAAACATATTAGTATTATGATAACATATTAGAGGCCGCCTGGTATAGAGTGTTGGTGTGTTCAAGTGACACGAGTAAGGGAAAAAAGGCTTTGAGGTTTTTAATCGGCCCGGAATTTCTAATTGAGTCTATGTTTACGTGGTTATTTACAATTAAACGATTTTTCTAAATAGAACTACTTTAATATTAGCAAGTGGATCGAATCAATACAAATACGTACAAACATAAATAAAACCAAACACAATTTACAATCCTAATCCACTTATTGTCATTTAGCAAATAAGAACATTATGCTTAAATTTAGGCCAATTAACTATACATGAAAGTTGTGTGTCCGACAAATATTAGAACTTCGGTAAAATCGTTTCGTTATTTACTTAACTAAATTGATGCTAATTATATATTATTCTAAAGCTATAATATTTAGATCATAAATAATATTATTAGTTCTGTATAAATGTTGTCATTATTAACAATCATATATGAATTAGTAATGAAATGAAGATCAGATCGTGCAGTCTTTTCATGTACATTTCTATGACCAATACTTACGTACTGTATTATAAATCGTTTAACCCTAGACTAAAATACGATTAGATAGCCGACTGTATACTATAAAACTGTTCATCCATGGTTAGTAATGGGTTTAAGTATACGATTGTGTCACGTTACAATAACAAAAAATGGAAAAGAAATTTTTTTGGATTTATACACATGAATGAATCTATAAACATGCGCACCGTTATGTTATGTCACATACACAAAAACTATTCGGATAATTATTCAAATTAACTTCAATTTTGTAAGTCACATATTAATGTCGTGAGGTCGGAAAGAAGCGACATAAATTGTTTAAAAATTTGGTGGCTTCGTAATGTAAATAAGTAACTTCATAATAGATAAGAGGTGAGATAATTTATGAACTGTTCGTTTGATTTGTACTGTAAATTTTTATTTATTTGTATCGTTTATCTCCAATTTATGAGAGTAGACGTCCTAGGATGCACCATCATACTCTATTATGGGATACTAATTACATTTCCACCCATTATTTACAAAGTTATTTCACTTCTGCTAGCACAGTTCTTCTCCAAGTCTTTTTCCTTACAGGTCCAATTCAATGAAATCCTTGTTATTTTACTTGGTGGTTTCCTTATAGTGCTCGTAATTTCCCTTTAATTCATCTCCATTTACCCGGCAGCACATCAATACTTTGAAAGTCCAGCCGCTAAGGCCCCAACAGCTTACAGCGATTATAATCATCCATTATATGCGGGGTGCATAAAGGATGAATTGCTTCTGAATATGCTTTCAATTATGCCTGAGTGACACTTATAAAAGGGAACCCAGGCTAGATAATGTTACTTCAGGATAGAGTGGATGAAGGACACATACACAGCCTTAAGAGTAAGCGGATCGCAAAAGTCATGGGAGTTGCCCATAATGAAGCCCAACATCATATACCTTTACCACCAAGATCAGTCCAATAGTCAATTCATTTTATAACCCTACCATGGAAAAATTACTGTTAAAAAATCGGGGACCGAATAAGGTAGAAAGAAAAAATCCTACATTTGTTCATATTCAAGAGCAGTTGGTTGTCACTAGACTAATCTTAAAAACTGTCCAAATCACTCTGTAACAGACGACTTTAGGCGAATGGGAATAAACTTATTCAACTAATAATAAGGCGTTTATGATTGACTTTATCAAAATCTTTGGCAAAGTGAAAAAACCATCAACTTGCTGCTAAGAGTTTATACTTCTAAATCAAATACCGCAAAAAGAAACTAAATTCGTAATTGTTGATCTACCTGATAAAAACCTACTTACCTTTACCTACTTAAAAATTGAACGAATAACGGAAATTATGCAACGTTCTGAAAAAACCTCTTCTATAAGACTTTCATTAAATAAAAGGGCCATCAGCAATTCCAAGCTCGTCTCACAATTCTTAAATCTCCTCCACAGAAAAATCTGTTAGTGACAAACTTATAAGGGGTGAGACGGGATCGTAAAAGAGGTGATCGTAAATAGAGGCAAAAAAAATTAATATACCCGATGGAGAGCTACACTTAATCTCTTAAAAGTCCTAATGAGGGGAACCAGAAGCTTTTCAGTTCGCATTAATGAACCTCCAGAAACAACTTAGGATTTGATGACAAGTGCTTCTCAATACTCAACATGGTGCTTGTGTATTTGTTATAAAACAATTAATTCAAACGCTATGCAAAAATTTCAGTACCTCAAAGAGCTTCCTCAAAGGAGAAGCAGCGGTGCTGTTACGCCACATTACAGTAACTGAGATGAATTATATCGGAGCACTAAATAAGTTGAAAGAGAGATATGATAGGAAAAAACACATCATCAACGCATTTATCCGAATGTTTATCGAACAAAATATAATTCATCACTCTTCTACCGCCAACATAAAACGTTTGATGAACACCTCCGATGAGGTTATCCGAGGACTTCAAGCACTTGCTGAGGTGGGTGAAACACGTGATCCATGGCTGATCTACATCCTACTCCAACAACTAGATGATAAATCTAAGGCAACCTGGGCAGAACATTCAGCAGAAAAGTCAATCCCGAATTCTCTGAATTTCTGAAGCAGACGAATAGATACCCTGGAATCAATGATTGCATCTTCTAAAAGATCCGTTCCAAAAACAGAGACTAAAGGACATGTCGCTGCTGAAAATACATCGAAAGAGCATGATGGCCAAATTACAGGCAAAAATGCCGCATCACAATGCGCAATGTGCCAAGAAAAAAGTCATTGGTTATTTCATTGTGGTACATTTCAGGGAATGAGCGCAATCGATAGAAGACAATATGCAAAAGGTAATAATCGCTGCTTCAACTGCCTAAGCAATAGTCATCCCATATTCCGATGCACCTCCAAACGTCGATGCTAAACGTTTGATCCACAATCATACGTAATATGATCCACAATCATTCCTAAAATAGCCACACATTCGCAATACTTCCCACCACCATAGTATATGCACTCGACCATTTTGGAAGAGTAACCCCGTGTCGAGCGCTATTAGATTCCGGATCACAAACAAATTTCATTAACGAATCTTGTGCGCAGCGTCTTCAATTGGAGAAAAGAAATGCGCGGAAAGTCAAAAGACATTGTTACATTTAGATTACAACCTAAAGCCTCACCCGAATTTTCTTTTGTGCTGGGGTAATGTCAAAACTTACAAGCCAGCTCCCTCCTCAAATCGTAGATATTGATTTAAATTCGTAAGCTGGAATTGATTTAGCAGATCCAAATTTTTTCCAACCAGGAAAAATTGATATTCTCTTTGGAGCCGAGCACTTTTTTCATGTCCTTCAAAGTGGACAGATCAGATCAGGTCCCACTAAAATAATATTACAAGATACCGTATTTGGGTGCAACACCAAAATTAATATCAATGCTAAGTTAATCGAGTTAAAAAAAAACGATGGAAAGCATTGACATGAGTTTAAAGAAGTTTTGAGAACCAGAGTCCATCGACAAATCTCCAAAAATTCTTTCTTCAGAGAAAATACTTTGTGAGAAACATTTCATAAAGCATCTTGAATGAGACAATGAAGGACGATTTATAGTACGACTTCCGTTTAAGAAATCATCAGACGCTCTGAGTGATACACGCTGCAGCTGTTCAAAAGCTAAAATCAAACCACATGATAGAAATACCTGCAGCAGAAGCAACACAAAAGGATTTCTATTTACCACACCACGGCGTATTAAAGAAATCAAACATCAGCAAACTTAGGGTTGTTTTTGCCCGATCCGCCAAATCAACTGCAGGCATCTCCTTGAATGATTGTCTCGCCGTAGGCCTTATACGGTTCAATCTAATTTTTACTCAATCATTTTACGTTTTAGGGAACACAGGATAGCACAATCTGTTGCGCATTATCAAAAAATAGTATGGCGATCTGATCCATACAAACCCATTCGTTATTTTCATTTACAAACAGTCACTTATGGATTGGCATCTGCATCATTCCTGGCCACCAAGGCAATTAAACAAGTAGCAAAAGAAAATCTAGAATCATATCCTAAGGCTTCAGATATCATCCACAAAGATATTTATGTTGATGACTTGATGTCTGGTGTGGACAATAAAAACGAAGCACTATGTTGCAGTTATCGCTTTAATATGAGAAAATGGAAATCCACCAATAGTAAAGTACTACATTGTATTCCATCTGAAGACACAGAAGCCAACCCTAAAGAAATTCTAGACCATTATCTGAATCAAGTCGGTTGTTCGATCCATTGGGGTGGTTATCTCATGTCGTGATAAAATTTAAAATCTTCATGCAGATGCTTTGGGCTGACAACCTGGGCTGGGACGATCCACTTCCCACCGAAAAACAAATAATCTGTTAATAATAATATCTGTTAGAATACGTTAATAATATTTCTATTTCCAGATTTCTGAATACAGACAAAGGTTCCACAATTGACTTACACGGCTTCTGCGATGCAAGCCAATCGGTTTATGCAGCTGTTGTATTCTTTCGAATCTCAATCTCAATGGATCACAAATCTCAATGGTGAAATAGACATGTTTACTCGGCATATAACCCAGCGGATTGAGCTTCTCGTGGTCTATCTCCCAAGGAACTGCAATCGCATTCTCTTTTGTGGCACGGCCCTAATTGGTTGCTGCAACCCATCGAGACATGGCCACCTCAAAAACCTAATTACGGACATGTAGAAGAAGCATCAAATTCCACTAACATTCAAATAAATGGTTCAACCAAATGTTGGCCAAATATTCATCGTTTCGGAAGCTACTACGAGTGCTGAGTTACATATTGCGGTTTGCCACCAATAGTGCTACACACACCCAGTTCAAAATAACAAGTACGTTCCCTTGTCATGAAAAACTTCTGAAAGCCAGAAATATCATCTATCGCTACGAGCAAAGCCTACACTACAACGACGAAATAACCGCACTGAAAAAAGATGCTAACAAATCAAGCACTCTTCGATCACTGGATCTATTTCTTGATGACTTTGGGCTCCTTCGAGTTGGCGGGCGAATCTACAACAGCATGGCATCCTATTCTACCAAGCATCCTGTGATATTGCATCCAAAATCACGATCTGCCTACTTGATTCTACAAGAGATCCATTTCGATAATAAGCATGCAGGACCTTCGCTTCTTCAAGCACTAAGTAGGTACGATTCCAAATGGAAAGGCAATAGTACACAAATGTATTACCTGAGGTGTAAAATGAAAGGCCAATTGTAAGAAGCAATTAATGGGTAGTTTGCCACCATCACGGGTACAATTTATACGGCCCTTTTTGATCAATGGAAAGGATTTTGCGGGTCCCATATAATGATCTGTAAATCGACCTAAATAATTAAATTATCTACATAATGATACCGTAGTATAGTGATTTGTCTAATTGCCCCAGTCATAGTGTTTAAATTTGACATTTTCAAAAGTACCTTTCCCTTAAACCTTTTTTGTTTTTTAATATTGATTGATGTCCATTCAAAACACTCGTAATTCAAAACAAAAAAAAATTGAAAGGGTTAAAATTAAGATCTACCAACAATAACTAGATCAAACACAAATCACTGACAAACAAAAAACTGTAAATTCATGGTCAAAATATATATAAAAGCACGCGAAACAAAAGACGAAAGTACGAAAACATAAATAAATCGAAAAAAAATAAAAATAAAAGTTCAGTGACCGTAATGTTTTTAATTATAAAGTTTTGACATTGAACTTCACCGTTGTAAAGTGTATGAGCGGCAAATGAAATATTTATTCTAAGTCGATTGGGTGTTTGATTGATTTTTACAGTCTCGCGATCAACTATATAAAATTTATGATTCGATTAAGAAATGTGTGGTGAGTTCAGGTGAATGTTTAATTTCTTTTAAATCGTGAAACATAAGATAAATTTTAATTCTGTTGTTAATGGTTAATGTATGTAATTTACTGTCGGCACATTTATTTGGTTGAAAAGATAATTATTGCTTCCGGAAATTTACATTGATTAGAATTATGAAGAATTCATTCATCATGGTGTTGTTGATGTAATTTACTCGTATATACACTGAATAGGTTAAAATAAGGACATAGGTTAAATTTAGGTTAATTAGAAGATTTTTTTTTTATTTCATTTGGATTAGTGATGCAAATTCCATGAAATAATATCTTAACCGTATCTCAATGTATTATAATATAAATTCTAGGAAATTCCATTCTCTTTAATGTCATTCATATATATGTGTATACATTTACCAAAAACATTACTTTTGGTATAGTTTACGGCCATTGACATCTCAACACATGCGCGTATATAAATAAATATATATACGTATTAAAATTTTTGTTATTCATTAAATTTAAAAAAATTTTTAGAAATTTTATTAACTTCCATATAGATGACTAATTTCCTAAAACGAAAGTAGCAATTTTATAGTTTTGATATCGATTTATTGTAAAAATGTTTATGATCGATCAACCACTCTTGTATCTATATAATTTTTGTTATCATTATCGATCATATATCGGGATGCGATCAAAAATATAAGTAGATGTCGTTATCTGTCCCACTGTTTTATGGAATATCAGAATCCTCTTCAAGTTTGTAGCATATTCTGTTGCGATGAAATTCGAAGATTCTTCTTTCCAAGTGGTAGAGGGGGCGACTGTAGACTGTCTTTGAGAACACCAGCTAACAACACATCCACTCCAAATAACTATAAATGCTGTAGTTGATTTGCGTGTTTCAATAGCTCCGGCAAAATCTGTATCACTGTAACCACATAAGGATAATGTTTTCTGCTTCTTAAAGTGCAAACCATAATCAACAGTTCCTTTTAGATAGTTCATTATTCTCTTGACTGCATTCTAATGCAATTTCGTTGGTTTTTTCATATATCGACTAACCATACTAACCGAAAAGGATATTTCAAAGGTAGAGGAAAAATGTCACTTTCTTTGACATTTTTGATTGGCATTATCCTTATTTTCACTTCAAATAATTTATTTTGTCTCTCACCTACAGCTATGGTTTTGTCTTCTTTAACGAATTTACAAATTCTTTTATCAGCTTATAGAGTTAAATTTTTATCCAAGACCACACCGCCAGAAAAGAGATTGTATTTCAGCTTAGGCACGTAGAGTACATTTGAAAGGTGATATTCTGTCAATTTTTTTTCCATTAAATGTTGAAATGTTTATGCTACCTAGACCTTTGTTTCTCCATCTCCAATTTTTATTTTGATGCCATCTTTCATTGGTGTTTATGAACCACTCTAGTTTATGAGTCATGTGATCGCTCGCTCCAGTGTCCATATATCAGGCCTCGACTGTAGTTTTCGCTGTCTTTTGAACTGAGGCAAATGCTTTGCTTATAAGAGCTCCACCTCTCTCTTCTCCTGGAACTTTGGAATTTTTAAATTTATATTGTTTATTTTCTGGATTATTCAAACATTTTGCTGCCCAAAGTCCAGGTTTTTGACAAATATTACATTTTCCAGGTTCTCTTCTTGTATTTTTTTGGTCATCGTTTTTATTCTTAATACAGTAATTTGTTTTTGTTACCAATATTGTTTGAAAAAATGATTATTACTGCTTACTCTTATATTAGAAGCAAGTGCATTAACTTCTACTTCGTTTTGACTTTGTCTCATCTCTTCAATTATTAATCTTGAGGTTAGGTTGGCTAACGTTGTATTGGTGGTAGCCGTTGATTCCCAGGCACTGATAAAATGGTCAAAATTTGGTGATAAGATTAGGAGGATTTTGGCATTTACTCCCTAACGATTACCTTTTGCGCCAGCCCGTCAGATTTATTCCATTAACGTATCGCTTCGGCATTATCCTTTTTCTCAGCAGCCATCGCATCTGTACCCACGGGTGCAGGTTGTTGGTTTGTGCCATTTACTATCTCTCATGCTTCAATTGTCATCAAAATTATCTGAATCGGGAATTTCCATAGATTCCAGTTTTCAATTCCTTGTAATTTGCATACTCTGGACAATTCTGAATCCATCTTCTTAACAATTTTGCTCGATGGGTACAATTTTCACTTCGCAGACGGCTGGATATACCTCACAAAATTTGTCTGATTTTCACTTCTATTTCCGAAAATATAACCCAAAACACATTTCTGGGCTTATAACCTGTCGTTATATGTGGAATTATCTCTCTTTGATAGATCGATTAAATTAGAGATAGTCATGTGTACTATAAACGAAAAATAGTGTTGCCATCTAGGAAATAAACGGCAAGTGATATCCATAAAACACTATTTAAAAAACTACCATTCTGACAGTAGATACTCGAGTACGCGGGTCGGACACTCACTTAAATCGGACAACTATTACGAGATTTATTGTATTATTTATGCATATTGATATTTTTGTGGGCTAACCCCTTGCCTGATATTTAAGCTCAAAAATGAATTATGCAAATGAGCGAATATTTTGCAGCGGTATTTATGGCGATATAGAGCTTTTGATTAGAGTAGCACTCATCAAAATAAGACTACTATTACGAGTTGTATTTCAAAATGTCTGCATATTGATACTTATATATATATATATATATATATATATATATATATATATATATATATATATATATATATATATATATATATATATATATATATACATATATATATATATATATATATATATATATATATATATATATATATATATATATATATATATATATATATAGTTACATTATCATAAGAACATTGTACTCATAGAAACTGCAACATAAGCAAAATGTTGTTGCTGGACACATTCCCACAGAAAGTGCATGCAAGCATAATTCGATCAACACATGCACATGCATGTTTAACGTGATCAAGGAATCATATATTTCGTTATATGAACTGCTGCGTTGGTTGTCTAATAAAAACTGCAAATAAAACTTGATAAAAAGTGAATCCGTCGAAAAGTGAAAAAGTATTTTTTTTTTCTCTCTGTGACATCTTCTGCTGAAAGTTTAAAAAACTGCGAGGACGATTTGAGGTTCTGCCATATTTCACAAGTAAAACAATCCGAACCGGCACACGACAGCATAATATCGGACTCAAACAGGTAACAAATTTTATATTAAAGTTTTAATTTTTTGTAAAATTTTTAACGATCCCGACAAAGTTATCCACTACAAGACAGATACAAATCTGTCGATCAGTGCACTATAGAATAGACACAGAAAAACTATTTACTTAAATTTTTGTTCCCTATCTTATCTTTTTTGAAACTTTATATTCCGGTTACGAAATCAAATCGTTTAAAAAAAAAATTGCAAATCGTACAACGAAAAAATTTCTATTAAAGACTTTGAAATGGAGGAAATCAATCAACAATTGAGTGTATTTGTTGAACAACTGACCAAATTGGGTCAAAATCAAATAGAACACGACCAGGTACTAACGTATCTTAATAATAAAATTGTAGAACCTAGTTCTACTCATGTCGAACAAATTAGGGAAAACCGAGTATCGGTAGATTTTTTCAGCCGAGGGTACATTAACACTTTTTACACCATTGGTCACAGAACAACAACTCAGAGTGTATATGCAAGCAATTATTAACATAATAGAAGGTAAAGACACATTGTGCCTTGTTGGTATTCCTAAAACCTTCTAAAAAGTAAAGGAAATCCTTTTGGAAGCTTTACGAGATAAACAAGAACTCCCCTTTTATAAATCCCAATTATGGGCCAACAAACAAAGTGAAACGATGCCAATTCACGTCTTCTATCAAAAATCAAAAGAGATTTTATTAAATATAAAATCACTAGCGAAACAAAATCCTCTGTATAACGCATCGTGGCAGGCAATTTGTGCCTTTATTGAAGAAAACGCCTTTGCCGCCTTTATATCGGGCTTAAGGAAACCTTATTTGAATAAGCCCAAGCGGCTAAACCACCAAATATGGAAGAGACGTATGCCTTTCTTTGCAAATTCACGAGCAATGAACTCATTTCAAATAACGCAAAAAGAAATAATCCACTAACAAGAATAAATTCACAACATAAATATCAGGTGCAATCAAAGCCCATTTTCCTCCTAAGAAATCAAGACCAGGCCAATGTGCGAAAAATTCTTTGCCAAGTTCAAGAAAAAAATGAAGCATCGCCAATGGAAGTTGATCCATCATTGCGATCAAGAAGATCGTTCAATAGAAATACAGTGATATCGAAATTCCAAATAATGCTGATACCAGATGATGAAGAAAATGTAACTGTAGAAGAAACCAGTACAGAAAATTTTTGGGAGGACCAAAACTCAGATTCGGAGGATTAAATTTTCTTCCTTATCTGAAATGCCAGAATAAATTAACAAACCAAAACATTAAAATTGTCATTGATACAGGTGCAAATAGAAATATTATTCAATGGCCGAAATTTAAATTCTTAAATTTTATAGATATTACCCTAATGATCATTATTTTAACCATGTAGTGACATTCAGTATAATAAATAACGGTGAATGGGTAGCAACTGATTACAAAAAAGTTAATCTACTATAAAAATTTTAACGAATGATCCAAATCCACCAAAAAACTTACCAAAATTAAACTTTGAAATAAATAATTTTGAAGTTATTAAACCAATTGAAGCGTATGGAAACATGCCCATAGACAAACAAACAATTGGAACCAATTAGGACCAAACACTTAGACGACAATGAAAAACAAATTTTCATAAACACAATATATAATCATCAGTCGGTACTGTTGAAGCAGAACAAAAAACTCTCTGTAAGTGACGTGGAGGAGCATATACAATATATGTGGAATAATGGAATCATAAGAATTTCCAGTAGTCCTCATGCTTCACGTATATGAGTAGTACCAAAAAAGACTGACGCGTCAGGCCTCCGAAAGATCAGGGTAGTGATCGATTGTAGGAAATTAAATGATAAGACCGTAGATGATAAATTCCCAATACCGCATTTAGAAGATATTTTAGATAGTCTGGGCAAGTCTACTTATTTTACTACATTAGACTTGAAATCAGGATTTCATCAGATCCCCATGGAGCAAAAATCTCAACAGAAAACTGCTCTTTCGTTGGAAAAGGGGCATTTCGAATGCCATTCGGACTTAAAAACGGTCCGGCAACTTTTCAGCGAGCGATGAACAATCTCCTCCACAGATGAAACGGGGAAAATTTGCTATGTATATCTTGATGATATTATTATTATTGGGTTTAACCTAAAAATCATAAAGCAAACCTTTGTGAAGTACTTAAACGACTGTCGTACTTTAATTTGCAAATTTTTAAAGAAAGAGACAGAATTCCTGGGTTGTACCCTTTCTTTACCCAAGAAAGGGTACAACCAAACCCGGAAAAGATTAAAAAAAATACTTGAATGGCCACTACCAGTCACTCAAAAACAAATTAAGCAGTTTTTGGGGCTATCAGCTTACTATTGTCGGTTCATTCAGAACTATTCTCAGAACACCAAACCAATGTCAAAATGTCTAAAGAAAGACATTGCGATTAACGTCAAAGATCTAGACTACGTTAAGGCTTTCGAAACCATTAAGAAAATTGTGTCGACGCATCAAGTTCTTGCCTATCCGGATTTCTCAAAATCCTTCATCTTAACCACAGATGCATCCAACTTTGCACTAGGTGCTGTCCTTTCCCAAATGCACGATAAGGTTGAAAGACCAATTGCATTCGCGTCCAGAACATTAAACTTGACTGAAACTAAGTACGCAACAAATGAACGAGAAGAACTAGCCATAATTTGGGCGGTGAAAAAATATCTACCGTACCTCTACGGGAAAAAATTCACATCAAACGATTATTATTTACATTTTGCAGATCGCTTAATTAACTACTACAGCAATCAAATTATTTTCAGAGTATCTAATCTTGACACTATCATAACCGAAGAAATATTCCCCAACTTCAATCGAACAACCATTGTAAAAGAATCTTTTCATGAAAAAGACGAAATTACCAATAATACCAAGCGTTTTCATAATGGTAAACAAACAGTCATTTTGGCACTGGAAATCCTTTTTCAGAAGATTCAAGAATCTTTTCGAGAAAATTTTTCAGAACGAGGTCATTTTGTTCTAGTAACTAAACTAGTAGAAGACGTCACAAATGAAGAGCGACGAGACGTAATAATTATAAAAGAACATGACAGTGCTCATAGCGGCATTCACGAAGTAGAAAACCAAATTAAACGAGCATACTTTTTTCCTAATATCGCGAAAACAGTTAAAAGTTATTTGAATTCCTGCCTCGTTTGCAATGCACACAAGTATACTACAGAAGACCATATAATATAAAAGTATCACCAAGGCCTAGCACTAATAAGCCACTTGAGCGAGTGCATGTCGATATATTTAGTATCGATAAAACAAATTTTTTGTCAATAGTTGACTCATTCTCCAAACACATTCAGATGGTACGATTAGCATCAAAAAACTTGCTTGACGTCAAGAATGCAATAATAAAATACTTCACCTCTTTTCGAATACCTAACAATTTAGTTTCGGATCACGAAACAACTTTCAAATCAATCTAATTTCGAGAATTACTGCGTCGATTAAGTATCAAAATAGAATACTCATCCGCTTCGGAATCAAATGTGCAGGTAGAAAGAACCCACAATACCATAATAGAAATATTCAACCTTAACAAAAATAAATTCCCGGATACTCCTACCCCAGAAATTATAGAATTGTCGGTAGCTCTCTATAATAGGTCCGTTCATTCGGCAACCGGTTTCACTCCGAATGAAGTTATTTTTAGTCAACAAAACCCAGACGCAGACGATCTTCGTATAATTAACACAACAATGAATAGTCTTATATACGAGAATAATGAACAATTGCGTGTGAACGAGCAAAGTAACAATAGGATTCATGAACTAACCAGCAAAATGAATGAAATAATATCCAGCACAACAATGGCCAACAGAGTGGCACTAACTGAATTAGAAACTATATGACATCAGTTTTGCACATTGATGCTATAAACACAATTTTACAAGATATACAAGACACCATTGTAAGAACTAAAGTGGTTAAGTAATTGTGTTAGTATCAAACATGTGTATTCAAAAAAATTTTGCAACAAGAAACGTACAAAATTCAAGCGACCCAAAATCATCATATAAGGACCTATTAAGAAAAGCAGGTGTCATACCAAAACTCGAGGATGACTTTTCTTCACCCCGCGAAGAAGTTACATTCTCATAAGAACAATGTACTCATAGAAACTGCAACATAAGCAACACGTTGTTGATAAACTTTAGAAGTCCTAGTTTAAGCCGTTGTCAAATGGTTACTAAATATTTCAAGCAGCAGCAACATTCTATAAACTTAAATATAAACCTTATGTGGTCAACCATTTTACAGTTTCTGTTTAAAATTAGGTATTGATAATTAAATTAGAAGGGATCTACCAAATAAAATTTAATTAACATATTCGTCAACAATTTTTAAGATATTCATCAATGTGAAATATAAACCCAAAAAATATAACACACAGATTAACTTAAAGAACCCATAGTATAAATTTTGACCCACATTTCAGTATTTTTATTATACATGTCATTTAAAAATCTTAAGCCATGTTCGTTTAATTTAAAAAGTAATCTACTATATCTCGAAAAGCAAATGACTTTAGAACAAAACTATAATTCTTAAAAATAATTTCATTTTTATTATTATACGTATAGAAATGTGTATTATTTGTTTATTATCTAATTACACTAATTAACCTTTAAAAACATGTAAGAAACATAGTAACCCTGATTTGGATGATAACTATTTAGGCTACACAATGCAAAATCGACTTAAATTTGTAAAACAAAATAAAAACGATATAATCGGTATAAGCACAAACTTCCTGCTTTCTGTTGAAGGTCATGCTAGTAAATAGAACTTCTTTATTTGTCTTCATCGCAACGAATATTGATTTATGGTAGTTATATTATGCCAGATTATATATATATATATATATATATATATATATATATATATATATATATATATATATATATATATATATATATATATATATATATATATATATATATATATATATAAATATAAATATATATATATATATATATATATATATATATATATATATATATATATATATATATATATATATATATATATATATATATATATATATATATATATATATATATATATATATATATATATATATATATATATATATATATATATATATATATATATATATATATATATATATATATATATATATATATAAGGTATGAAACTTGTACTTCTTAATTGTGAATTTTGTTTCAATACTAAAATATATAAACCACTTTTTGATTCTCTCATGGGTTCCCCTGTCAGTCCACCTGTTGCAGATACCTAAATTTCAACTCTCATTAACCTTTGTCATATAAAAGAAATACTGTAAGTTTACTTTTTAACAAAATTCTACAGTTATCTAATCAGAATTTTCATATAATAAATTTCAATCTTCTAAAGTCAACTTTACTGAATAATTATTATCTTTTTTCTATTTTAAATCCAATTATAAAATCATGTATCTTCAAATATTGTACTCATTTTGATAATAGCCAATTAGGGGAAGAGAGTCAGTCAATTGCTAATAAACCAGTCACCGCCATTGCTATTCTATATGTAAAATTTCTTTATTAACAACTAAATCATTGCTTAAATAAATTTAATTTAAGAACAGTCGGCAAAGCATTTAACAATTTAGGAACAACTGTTTTTGCTCCGTTGAAAGATCCCACTCCGTTAGGTGATAACATAAATGTAGTATATAAATAGAACTGTGAATGTAATGAGACGAATATTGGCCAAACACAACTGCTTTTATCGAAAAGACTTTACCAACATAAACGTGACGCTAAACGACTTTTTTTTAAATATTAGTTCAAACACTGCTAGTGCCTTATCGACACATTTACACAATTCTAAACACGAAATATTAAAATTAAATCCAAATTGTTTAAATAAACAATCTGACTGTGCGTATTTACAAAATACTTACAACCATTTACTTCAAAATACGTAAGTGACAGTTTATATACTTTTTTTTTGTTCATTTATTTTTTTTTAGCATTCTACGTACTTTTTTAAAAAAAATTATTTTTTGGTAATACCTCATCTTTTGGCGGGAGTTCTAATTTTTTTACTTGTAATTTTTCATTTTGTTGTGTTGTTTTACCTGTTTTATTTTCTATGATCACAATTTCAATAGCTTTTAACTATTATTCCAGGGTTTTAGCAATGATTGATTCATTTGAAAAAATTCAGTACTTTTGTTCAGAAAAAATTGCAAATAATTTTTTTAATGTATTATGCATTTAAAATGCAGTAGTGTTAATTTTCGAAACATGCGTTGCAATGTATATTGCTCACATTATTAAATTTTTGGAAGTAAATATGGTTGATCTACTGACGATAATGATAAGATTATTTTAAAATCAGATGAAATAACTAATTTGAATGTAGAAGTTTATGCTGTTTTGACTGTCGAGAAGTGGAACATAAATCGTTGTCCTCGGCATTAAATGTTTCATGATTGATAAGCATATGTATGTTGTCGAAAATCCGTCCAAAAATGTCATTACAATAAAAATCGAAAATTTCCTTTTTTTAAAAACAAAAATCGAGTAAAGCGCCTATACGTTTTATTCAAATTGCGCTTTTAACGGGGGAAGACAGTAGACATGCCATAGATCGACTAGTAGATGTCGTTTAAAATGAAACAATTTTATTTTATAAATATATATATATATATATATATATATATATATATATATATATATATATATATATATATATATATATATATATTTATATATATATATATTTATATATATATATATATATATATATATATATATATATATATATATATATATATATATATATATATATATATATATATATATATATATATGTATACAGGGTGGCTGAGACCAAATGTTACTGACTTCACTCTGCTGTCATTTGTGTAGTTGTCATTTTCACGCGTCAATTTTTTGATAGATTGAAGTTTGGTTAGTTGTTTACATGTGGTCAACAAATAATTGTTCTAAATTAATATCTTAATAAAAAAATCGTAATGGAATTCAAACGTAATAGTGTAATTGCACTGTATTTGGGTGGAAATTCACAAACAACAATAGTTCGTCAGCTCCAGCATTTGAATGTGAATAAAATGTTTGTGTATCGAACCATAACTCGATACAACGAAACTGGTAGCATCGCTAAACGCAACAGAGGCGGTCGTAAAAACACAGCAACATCAAAAGAAATGATACGGAAGGTGAAGAAACGAATCCAACGAAATCCTCGTCAAAGTGCCAATCAATTAGCCGCACGTCTACATGTTTCACGATACAGCATTCAAACCATATTGAAAAATGAACTACACTTGAAGCTCTACAAGATACAAAAAGTTCAAGATCTTACGGAAGCACAAAAAAAAGTTAGGCTTGAAAGAACACGAGCTGAAGGCATTGGCCGAACGTGATGAGATTCCAAAAATTGTCTTTTCTGATGAGAAAATTTTCACCATTCAACAGTTTGTGAATAAAAAAAATGATCGTGTTTGGTTAGAGCACAAGTCCAACGATAATTTGGACACAAGAGTTGCCATGCACAAGCAATCACCAGCTTATGTTATGATTTGGGCTGCAGTTACTGCAGATGAACGCACTCCTCTGGTTTTCATCGAACATGGAGTCAAGGTAAACCAAGAGGTGTACCGCCAAAAGATCCTAAACGATAGTTTGCTACCTTGGGCACGTAAACACTTTGGTACGAACCGTTGGACATTCCAACAGAACTCGGCACCGTCACGCAAATTTCGAGCGACACAGCAATTTTTACAAAATTGCGTTCCGCGGCTGATTTCGTCGAAAGAATGGCCACCATATTCACCAGACTTGAATCCCATGGATTTCTCCATATGGTCCATTTTGGAGAGTAAGGTGTCCACTAAAAAATACGAAAGTGTTAATGCATTGAAGTCAGCTCTTGTTCGAGAATGGAATAAAATTCCGCAAGCCCACGTTCGGTCAGCATGCAATGCTTTCTATGGAAGCCTGAATCAAATAATCAGAGCCAAAGGAGGTCATATCGAGCAGTAACATGTTTTTCATAAAATGTAATATGTTTTCAACATATTCCACGAAATTTCAATAAAAAATAATCAAAATTAAAAAAATTACAGCGTTTTCATTTGGTAACACTTGGTCTCAGCCACCCTGTATATATATATATATATATATTTAAATATATATATATATATATATATATATATATATATATATATATATATATATATATATATATATATATATATATATATATATATATATATATATATATATATATATATATATATATATATATATATATATGTTTATATATATATATATATATATATATATATATATATATATATATATATATATATATAATATATATATATATATATTTAAATATATATCCAATAAATATATATTTGAGCCGTGAAGCCCAATAAAATTCTTTAAATTATAAATTGAAGTTAATTTTTGTATTAATAATAAATAAATTTGCATGGACAAAAGGTACTGAAACAATTTGCAAGATATTAAGCGATGGAGCTACAAATACTATTGTTGAAACTTAGAATTACATTTCTCGATCATAGTGAAACCACTGATTGTAGTTCTAAAAAATGTTTAACATTATAGTAGCTCGGTGTATTTTGACTTAAAATTAAACTGGAAACCATCGAAATTTCTTGTTTCTTCTGAAACTTGAAAATAGTGATGGAGTCTGCTATGACCAAATAACACATTTGTTCGAGTTTTATCAAATTCCGATCAAAAACTGCTTAAGATTTGGAGCCGATAATGCAAGCATTATAATGGGGGGAAACAATTAAACTAGGTTTATTCATGATGGGATGTACAGTTTATTAAGGTAATAGCTGCCGTGGTGCTACAACCTATAACTGTCACCGAAGGCAACTACATTGGGGTGCTGAATTAACTAAAAGGTAAGACCAATTTGAATAGCTAACCATCAACAATTCTAATGCCAACAATATAAAGCGCTTAATGGATACTTTTGACGAAGTAATTCGTGGGCTTCATGTGCTTGGCGAGGTAGCAGAGACGAAGGTTCCATGACATATTTCCATCCTTATGCAGAAATTAGATGAAAAAACAAAGACTATTGGGGCAGAAAACTCGGCAAACCTCATTAATCCAAAGTTTAGTGAATTTCTTAAATTCTTGGGTCGACATATAGACACACTAGAGTCGTTCATTGTAACATCCAAACGAGTTAGTTCCAGAACCGAAGTAAATATTCACATCGCTTCAGAAGAGTGAAAGACAGTTCCAGATTGCATCACAGCCATTAAATCATTCCCGAAATTCCAATGTACCAGAACAAAGAGCATTCCATTTTCCACTGCAACTATTTTCTTTCATTAGATGTAGAAGCCCGTAAGAGGTTCATCAAAAGAAAAAACAGATAGTTAAGTGTCTTGGAAGTAATCATCCAATATTCAAGTATCTATCAAAACATTGTTGCCAAAAATGTTATAAAAAGCACAACACCCTTTTACATCAGGAATGTTTCATTGACAGCCCAACAAAATATAGAAAATGATAATGTAAACATTGATCAAAGTCTAAGAAGATAATCACCGGAAGAAATCTTTCGTGAAAATTATTTTTTGGAAAACTTACTGAGCAGTCAACTCCCCATGTGGTCAATTCATCGTAAAACTTCCGTTTAAGAAATCACTCAATCAATTAGGCAATTCGTTATGCTTTACAATACAAAGGCTTCGAGGTATGAAACGCTGCTTTATTCATGATCCCATGTTTGCAAAGCTATATCATGAATTCATAACTGAATATGAAAAACTCAACCACATGGTTGAGATCTCTCCACGAAAAACAACTGAAAGCGGGTTGTATTTATCACACCACGGCATGCTGAAAACCTCTATAGCACAACTATAGTAAGTTGAAAGTTGTAATCGATGGATCCGCAACACCCAGTTCAGGCATTTCCCTAATTGATTGCCTCGCCGTTGGACCAATGGTCCACTTTAGTTTATAAGCAATAATTATGCGATTCAGAGAACATTAGATAGCTTTTTCTGCAGACGTGGAACTGGAAAAGGTGGTACATCGAATATCTGATTTTTCTACAGCAATGATCTAAATCGTTATATGATTTAAGTGTTGGGCTCCTCCCTTGTTATACATTTCTGAGTGTAAGTGAAGAGTTTAATGCTACTCAACATTCATAATTTTAAAATCTTTAAAATCTTTCTAATTCTCCTATGCAATTGACTTTTTTATTGATGTGGATCTCAATAATTTATTACCAGTTAAAAATTGTTCTCCCTTGTAAAACGTACTGTTACTGCAGCCAAGATGGTCCAGCAGTAGCACTAGTACTATCTATTTCAGATGCCAAGTACGTTACTGCTGAATGTTGGCGGGCGCTGAAAAACTGAGTCGGTGTTCTATATGAACAGAAAGTTTTTCCTCGTTTAGATCCTCCATTACGGAGTCACAAAAAAAATACAATTAGTCCCAAACAGTTGTAAACGTTTGTAAATATTCGTGATCGGTTGAAGAGCGGTTCGATTTGAATGGAGTGTTTTGTTGGCGTTGTTTGTCTGGAATTAGGATGGGTTTTCGGATTTGAGTCGTTTGGATGTCGAGGGTATTGGAAACGTTCTGACGTTTTAGCATATTTTTTCTACATTACGAAAATGCTGAATATTTCTTTTGCTGAGAGTGTTCCATTCGAGATTTTTTTCTGGACATGGAAACAAGCTGATTTGCCTATGGATGGACCAGTGTTGCCATATAATTTTTCCCGAAAAACTGTTAATTGAACTGTTAATTGCAACAAAATCCTGTTTATATATTTTTTATATTTTTTATAAATTTTAAATTTTTTTATTTTTTATATTTTTTATATTTTTTATATTTTTTATATTTTTTATATTTTTTATATTTTTTATATTTTTTATATTTTTTATATTTTTTATATTTTTTATATTTTTTATATTTTTATATTTTTTATATTTTTTATATTTTTTATATTTTTCATATTTTTTATACTTTTTATAATTTTTATATTTTTTTTTTGTTTTTATATTTTTATAAGTTAATTGTAAATTTCAATCCTATAGTACTAGTTCTGTACTAAAATTTACACGTTTTTGTAATATTTACAATTCTTTTAAAATTTTAGCAACAATGGGATGAAATAATTAATTTGTTAATTTGTGGATTGCAGGCGAAAACTAATGCAATTTATTACAGTCTACGGCTAAGAGCAATTAGTTCATTAATAAATTTTATTTTCAGAGAACCTTTGCAGATTAGAGTTTCTGATAAGAGATGGCAGAATGCAGAGGAGTACATTATAATGGTAAGTGTCTTGTGCTAACTAACAGTAGTTTGAATATTGGCTACCGGGAAACCGGACCAATTCTGTAATTACTGACATGCCTTTCCTTTCCCTTCCTCGCAAAAACCGATCGATACTAATTATCCACTCGTTCGGTTTGTTATATGTAACACGGGTGTACGGTGGTGCCCGGCATTCCGGGAGTTCCTGGTTCGTCCTTGGCCGTACACTCTAATCAATCAGTCGATCAATCAATTTAGTCAGGCCCGTACATTCAATACATTCAGTCATGTGCTAATCATTACTAATTACGACGTCTGGCTTATTCATTGAGGACAAATTGACGGCTGTCTTAAAACATTATAAACATTTTTCAATTTAAAAATCACAACATAATTCGAACCAATGATCGACCTAAACCTTTGCACCTTTGCATTCCTATAAACAAATTTAACACAACCAACTATAAGCGACAGCATTGTTACTCGTATCTAAAGAATTATAAAATAAAATTCGCAGTAAGAAGTGAAATTTTTTATTTTTAAATCAAAAACTATAAAATTGTATCTTCATTAAATTAATGATTACAAAAAAACCAAAGTAAAACATCAATCGCGATGAATGAATCATTTGATGCAGAAACATACATATTACTTTCATTGAATACATTTTTGAGAAATTAAATTATTAACAAATAAAAGACTTATGTCTTGTGATATTTTCTTTCCAGATAAGTGTTATGATGCTCGTTGATATAAAACATATAGTGGTATTCGTTTATGTAAATAGTGTTGAGCATATAAGTTTGTAGCGGGCGCTACATTAAAGGTTGCACATCGCGCAAAAATATGAATTTCAACATTCTGGGAAAATATTATATGTATATATGTATATTGATATACCTCGCGGGTTAAATATACGCGGATGTTCTTACTTTCTCCTATCGTTAGCATGATTTTTTGTATTTTGTACTTCTTTTTCTTAATAACAAAAAAAAAAGTTCTTTGTACAACAGAAATAATGTGAATTGTACTTATACTTCTGTATACAAGTCATGAGAGATATTTTGTGGTAGACAATTATTCAGGTCAGGTCAAAATTGAGATAATCACATTTGAATTGGCATGAGTTTTAAAATGATTTTTATTTAATAGCGCACGGGCTTGAGATGCATTTTTCATATTTATATGGTATTACTTTCAGGACCTATGTTATTAATCTACATTTTTAATCAACCACTGCATATTGTATGCGGTTAAATACACTTTCTTTACAAAAAAAAATAAAAATAAAAAAATACAGTTTATCATTAAAACAGTTTTTGCAAGCACAGTTTAAGATCAATAACATTCCAATGGCTATATATAAATAAAATCTTAAAACCAAACAAGTTTTTTAAAATAAAATCTCCTACTAACCTAAAAACTGGTGTTAAAAATATTTATATAGTATTCAAAATGCGTTCATAGCTACATCAGCTTGCAATGGAAATTTGGCATGTATAATACACTTATACTGTTGAAATGTGACCAAGTTGCATTTGTCAAGGCTATTCCAGATTTTATCTTATTATACAGGCTTGTTTAATATGCGAAACTCACAAAATAATTTGAAGGATGAAAAAACTGAGAAAAGTTTCTCAACAACCACAGGAAAAAAATAAAGTACCTTAAAAAGAATTTCGTATGGCTATTATTATTATTAATATTCTAACCATGGGCCAGAGGAAGCACAACTGTAATGCAAACGTTCAGCTTTATGGGCATGGGAAGGATAAGGTACAACACATTGAAAAATGTCATGTTTTCGTACTAGTCAGGGATCACAGGAAAACAAAATTTACGTATCAAATGTGAAGGTCTGATAAACGAAAAGCAGAAAAAACAATATCAAAATACTGTTAGCAGTAGCATTATGGGAAGTAAACACCGTTCTGACGATGCGAACGCTCTATGAGAGGTAATGAAAACTTTGGTTGTCGGTGCTGCAAAATGCACTCTATGGGAAAAATTACACCCAAAAATGATTGTTTGATGAGGAGTGTCGCCGAGCAACAGAATATAAAGAAGCACCAATACGTTTTAAGATCATAACGAAGAACAGAGCGGGTATTGCTTAGGAGAACTGCCAAGCGAATTTATAGACGGAAAAAACATGAATGGTGGAAAGTTGAAGTCTTAAGAGTACAACAACAATGAGCGCAGTTAAAAGTTTTCTTTAAAGAAGTCACCAGACTGCTCCATACCTTCAGACCTAGGTATAACTTAGGTATAACGGCATTCGGGATCAGGATGGTAGCCTTTGAAAGAGGTAGCAAGGATGGTAGCCTTGAAAATTAGTAAATTCCAATAAAGCGTTTTCTGTTCTTTTAAATTTTCTAAACCCGTACTTATTACTATGTAAAAACTTAGTAAGCCCTAGATACGTTACATTTAGAATATAAGTCGAGCCAGCCTTCACCATTCAACTTAATAAATAGATTTGTATAATCAATAGAGGTATAGCGCTTCAATTTTGATAGTAGATGACTAACCGGTTAAAATGCTCAATGGAACTAATCATATAGAAGTCATACAATGATCAGTAATATGCAGATCAAGACTATGCTGATAGTCTTTTAGTAAACTAAAATCAGATTTCAAATAATATCTTAAAAAATTCTTGTTGGCATATTTAATACAGAACTAAGCCCATGAGACGCCATCATAAATATATAATCATTTGATGATGAAAGAAGCTTTAAAATATTTAAATTCATATCACCAAAAACCAAAACATTTGTTATTTTAATCCTCGTTAAAATATTATGAAGCTCCGTCAGAAAGACTGAAACATTCAGAAAATGAAACCTATAAATAACTAAAGCCGAAAACCGAACTGAATTAAATTCAAAATTTACCTGTAAAGTGTCAGCACTAGTAGCATCAATGCAAGAAACAGTAATATGGCTCTCTCAGAGCATTACATTTACCGTAAATTGTATAACCCGAAAGTGCAGCAATGTTAGCTAGAAATAAATTAAAATTTTGCCTTAGGCTTCTAATATTTTGATGTATTATAAAAAGGTTAGATTGATTCGAATTGATAGACGAAGGAAGCTCATCTATATCAAGGTTTGAAGGTTGGATTGACGTACCCCTAAAAAAGTATGACTTCGGGTATTATTTCGGAATTCTTTTACGAGAACTCCAGCTGGCCATGATGTTGGAGCCATAAACTTTTCAAAATCGGTATCAGAAACCTTTATTTTAAATTACGAGTAATCCTGCTTATAATTGTCTCGTACTTTATGTTTAAACCGATGAACCACAGCATCAGTTACATTAACCTCATGTATTGGCTAATATTAAATTCACTACATCTATATGCGACCTTGAAATAAAAACTTGTTTACGTGGTGCAACAGTAGGCAATAAGCCGTCAATGTCACTCCTAGTATCAATTACAAAATTATTCATAGAATCTTCAAATTTTGGTTTCTTAACAAAGAAAGTCGAATGATGAACAGAAACGCTTTACTTTTAGGCCAACAATTGTTTTTTGGAGCACTGATATTTTTTAATTTTGTTGGCATATCATCTTTGTAAATCGAATCGTCAACTAAAGTAAAGGCAAGAACTGCATCAGATACATTTGACGAACAGTTTGGCACCAATCCCAGATCCGCTGGTACAATAACTGCAACGGCTTTATTTGCATCACTTGCTGACACAATATCAGTAACGGTTGGATAAGTACTAGAAGTTAAATTATTACTTAAGTCACAATTTACCACGGTATCTTGCACAGCTATTAAAAATATTTTCTGATTATAGAATTCTTTGGCATAGTATTGTTAACTCCGGAAGTTTATCGCTATGCATTTTCAAAATATTATTGCAGTTATCACAGTACCAGTGAATGTTTGAAGAACTGGTTATTAAGTCAAAAGCGAAATTTTTTCTGCAACGTATAATACTATCACGGGCTACACTGTTACTCACACTGCACAGATTTGCTGACATTATGACAGACAAAAAGTTACAAAAAGTTACTGTTAAAAAAAAATAAAAAATGTATATAATTTAAAACTAAATGAACCAAAACAACACACGGTAATAACTTTTCCAGGCCGATTTTTGTACAATCTAATGGAGCCTTTTCGCTCTTATTCTATCATGTAAGAGTTCGAGATCTGCACCTGTAGATTCACGCTTTTGTCGATTAGATGTCGAAAGTATTCTCAGTTTGTTTGTTTCGATATTTGTTAGTCTTGGAGGGCTTGCTTTGCTTATTACCGTACCATTTATCATCATTAAAACTGGAGAACCGTCTGATGATAGCCTTCATGCAGAGCTTTCTCGTTAAAGTTTCCTCCAATAAAAAAATTAATACCAAGCGATTTAAGAAGTTTAATTTATTCTTATTTTTTGGGGTATATCTGAGTGGACAATAGATTGCTGATAAACTATAAATCTTGTAGCAGTTGAATATACTATACTCAGCCGTACAAATAGTTGGTTATGTAATTATATAATTGCCGTAATTATATATTTACATAACATCACAACACACATTAAAATTCACGACGTCAATGTCGGTTGCTTGTTTACATATCATTGACATACGTTCGACTTGAAGTCGAACACGATTTATATCACATAGCTTTATAGCACATTGCTGAATTACGATGGTTGATGTGACCACCACAGGATGGAGCACCACATCACAAGAAAGACGAAATGAAAAACAAATATTCGTTCATTCCTTTTTTGACGTCGCACGAGCAACATCTCGGAAGAAAATAACATCACCATCACCAACAACAACAACAATAATAATTAATTTATTTTATAAAAATAATATGCGTTTTTTAAAAATAAGATTATTAAATTTAATAGTGAGTTTTTATTCCCCTTACTGGGAAGTTTTTATCCTATAATCTTGTTATTTTTTTGTTTCAATGGATAAAGCAGCTGCTTCCATAGCTTTCTCTATTTTCTACGTCTTGTTTAATATCCTTAATAAAAACTACAGTCTCGCCTTTAGCTATTTCTGCTTGATGTAGAGCTTGATTTTATGTTTTGGTGTTTAAAAATCCTTTTAATTCTGAAATGCGTTACGCAATTCCCTTTGCGTTCCAGGTAGCAATTCTTAAATGGTAAGTTATTATGTTTTCCTGCTAAGTTTGTATGGACTAGAATTAAGGTAGACAATGACTTCTCTAGTTTTAGTTTAGTCATTTCCAGTATTTTATGATCTTGGCAAGATAAGCAAATGAACAATGACACAAGTGAAAATCATCATTGTGGAATTGTAGTCATACATAACATAGATATTGTTGCGTAAATAAGCAACCGCGTCCGGACAAGAAGAAGATGGCCGTTTTAGGAAGTAATTCAAAAAATGTACAATATTGTGGCAATTCAAAATATTAGAATAAGAAAAGAATCAACTTCGAAGAATAGTTCAAAACAGGTAAATTAAGATAATTTAAAGTTATAGACATATAACCAAAAAACATTAGGACGTGAAGTTAGCTGTGTCAAATGTATTGATCAGCATAGAATACTCCATCAAAATGCATAAGTTGTAAACAACAACATCCTCACAACTACCAGGTACCGCATCACAGACAAAAGTTGCTCAAAACCAAGAAGCAATAACAAAACTTAAAACTGGTGACCAAATTCATACATATTTCTCCAGAACCCTAGGAGTCTTAAAAAAAACTTAACGAGTAGTCAGAGAGCAAAAAATGTATTATTACCAAGTGACGGTGATGAGACAGAGAATGCATATGAAAAAAATTCATATTCAAGTAGCTATAAGACAAAATTCAAATGAAATAATTAAAACGCCGAAAATCTAATTTATATAAACATCATTTGACACAAAACTTTAAAACTAATAAAAATTAAATTGTAAAAATATTGATTAAACATTACAAATCAATTGAATCAACCATTTTTTGACAAATACGTCATGTAATCGCCGAAAATCTAATTTACATACATTTTATTTGACACAAAACTTTAAAATTAAATATAAGTATATGATTCTTGTATGAAAAAACCCAAAAAGGCATTAGACAGCTTCGATGTTCCCTTTTAGGAATAATAAAACGAAGGAATATGATGTAAACATTAATTTACCGTTGATGACATAACAAAACAATGCATATTGCTCACCGTGATAGCTACGAATTTCCAAATAAAACTTGTGCTCAATGCCAGAAAAAGTATCTACACAATATTAAGCAGTGACATTATGCCTGAACAACAAAAACAGTAGCACCCACTGTGTTGGTATAAAATGAAATAATTCTTCTGTGGCAAAACCTTGGTGAAATGCATTCCAAATGCAGAACCATTTCGATAAGTACCGAGGATATCAAAAGCTAAGCAACAAAAAACTGAAAAATTAGTTCAGAAAATAAAACAGAACGGTAACCGCGCATCTTTGCTTCGGCTTTAAAACCAATTTCACGGAATAAATCATAAAAAACATTAGAATATTTCTGATTCTGAGAAAATTAATTTTTAAATTACCGGTGTTCATAATTTTATTACTTTATAATTATATTTTAGTTTTAAATACAAATTGTATCTGGAGAATTTATAACAAATGCAAATTTTACTAAAACATAACTGAAAATTATATTATTTCACACATTTGTTATGTTACGATCAATTGTTTATTGTATTAAATAAGAAGATGAAATCATTATAAATTAAAAGTTATACGTTCTATACAGATATGGTAAATTGTCTTAGTGCAATATAAGTTAAAAATGCTAAAACGATGAATTTACCATTCTTATATATGATTATCATCAGTGCATACATAAAATCTCATGATATAATTTAACTAACGGTATACTTGAAATTGAAAGAAATATGTAATTTTTAATTAAACTGATTAGATCTTTAAGTGTACCTAATGTCTAATAATGAAGAATTCAATAGAGTTATGTACTTCCATACGATATTAAAAATAAGTGTGTATGGAGGTGAGATACGAAACTAATTTAATAATTTAATTTTAGATAGTGTTGTTTTAGAAATTATTCATGCATATTATGATATTTATGAAATAGCGGAAATATTCTTACAATTATATGTTATATGTATAGAACTATTTACATTAATTATTATCTAATGTTTAAAATAAATTTTTGAAAATCACTTTTTGTACAGGCAAACCTCGTTTAACAAACGCTGCGTCTCTTAACGTATTTAGTTGTTCTACAGTATTTAGGTGTTCTTAAGCCGCATATTCAAATGAAGATTTTTTTAGAGTTACCAAAAACGAAACCATATTTTCGTTTCTCGTATGTTTTATAAATATATACAGTATACTTATTTGATAATTAAAATACCAAAAAATGATTAAAGTAGCCTGGATTTAGAAAAGCATGTATGAGTTTGCAACAATACAAATAATCAAATAAAGAAAATTTAGTCAATTGTTTCATTTGGATTTAAGAACTCTATGAAAAAAACTTAATTTGAAAATTTAATAACCAACCAAAGAATTTTTAAGTACAAATGATTTAAAGATGAATAGTTTTAGAAGTGATTTCAAATTGAATGTTTCAAATTCTAAGAACGAAGAGAATTTCGTCTTCAGAAAATCCGCAATAGAGTTTCAACATCGAGAGCATCACAAACACCCCAACAACAATTAGAAAGATACCGAGCAATTGGCGCAGTGGTTAAAGCTGCGGTGTTTAGGACGGGAGGTACCGGGTTCGAATCCCAACGGGGGGAGGGGTTGCAAAAGGGATTTTTCATCACCTGATTTCGATCGGTGATGACGATGAACACAACTATGACCCCCTGTTGGAGTGCAGAATCCATGGGCCGAACCATCGTCCATGTCAGTGCAGGCTGGCTGGAGCAATGCAATATGCAGATGGATTTAAAATCGAACCTGTATTCGTGCGTCCTCAATTTGGCTGGTGACGGCGTAAGGTAGGACGTTAAAAATTATCTGCGAAAGAGTTGGGAGAGCTTCGGCCCCAGAACAGATTGCAGAGTTCAGAAACAAAAAAAAACAATTAGAAAGATTTAGTGTCAATCGCTTACTAAAGGGTGATTTTTTAACTAGTTTCTTTTTGGTAACACTGATTTTGACAGGTCAGGTATGTTTCGTGTTATGTCTCACTGTCAAACATCTTCAATCTGGTCTATAATTTAACCATGGATCGTCTAACAAACGAACAAAACTTGCAAATCATTGAATTTTATTATCAAAATGCGTGCTCTGTTAAGAAAGTTTATCGCGCGCTTCTTCCATTTTATGGTCAGTTTAATCGACCCACTGAAGCGGCTATTCGAGCTATTGTGACTAAATTTTGCACCAAATTTACATTGTTTGACATTAAATCACCAACACGCTTACGAACAGTGCGAACTGAAGAAAATATCGCAGCTGTATCGGCCAGTGTTAGTGATGACCATCAATTATCGATTCGACGCCGTTCGCAGCAATTGGGTCTCTGTTACTCAACAACGTGGAAGGATTTAGGTGTGAAGCCTTACAAAATACAGCTGGTGCAAGAATTGAAGTCGAACGACCTACCACAACGCAGAATTTTTGGTGAATGGGCTCTTAAATAGTTAGCGGAAGATCCATTTTTTTATCGAAAAATTGTGTTCAGCGACAAAGCTCATTTTTGGCTGAATGGATTCATAAATAAGCAGAATTGTCGATTTTGGAGTGAAGATCAGCCAGGAACATTGCAAGAGCTACCAATGCATCCAGAAAGAGTTACTTTTTGGTGCGGATTATGGGCTGGTGGCATCATTGAACCGTACTTCTTTAAAGATGATGCGAATCGCAACGTAACTGTGAATGGTGAGCGCTACCGTGAGGTGATATCCAACTTTTTTTTGCCCAAAATGGAAGAGCTTGACTTGCATGATATGTGGTTTCAACAAGACGGTGCCACATGCCACAAAGCACGCGAAACAATGAACCAATTGAGAGGCAAGTTCGGTGAATACTTTTTTTCACGTTTGAGACCGGTCAATTGGCCGCCTAGATCGTGCGATTTAACGCCTTTAGATTATTTTTAGTGGGGCTACGTTAAGGCTTATGTCTATACTGAGAAGCCCGCTTTGATTGACGCATTGGGAGACAGCATTGAAGCATTTATTCGTGAGATACCGGCCGAAATGTTGGAAAGTTTATGCCAAAATTGGACTAAGCGGAAGGACCATTTGAGGCGCAGCCGCGGTCAACATTTGCATGAAATTATTTTCAAACATTAAATTATATGGACCGTACTATCAATTCAAATAAAGAGTTCATGCATTTTTCTTAATTTTATGTGTCTTTTTTTGGAAAAATTTCCTATAGCTATTAGAAAATCTCCCTTTATTAGCTCGGTCGCAAGAGAAATTATCAATTTAAATTTGGAAGCATTTAATTACGACACAGAGTATAATGACCGGAATCACAAGTACATAATTATTGGGCCGATGAATAAAGTTTGCATGCATTGTCGGGTTTTAAAGTTCTCCTAGGAATCTATTGGAATAGAGATAAAAGGCGATGAAGTCACTGAATTTCAGATGAGTGGATACATCAGCGGCAATGCAACAGTTTAAAGCTGAGCTTACTGGAAAATGATCATTATTGAAATACAACGCTAATAGAGGCATCGCTAATACGTGTCATCTAAACAAATATGTACTTTGTGCGCAGTCATTTTAACAACATGCTTACCATCAAATCCACATCAACTCTGAGAAATACATCGTGAAAGCCTTAGTGAAGGCATTCCTTGACCAGCATGATCAACCAATCCAGAACTGGAATATTCGGATAACATTTTCAATGAAGCCCTATAATACTGATTGAATATGTATGCACATAAATCAATAATAATTACATGATACGAGACAGAAATGACGTGCAAGATAGAGATCTGGGTCGAGAACAGCAATTCGATGTAAAGCAGCAACGACATTTTGTGGAAACACAAACAAAACTTTTAGTTGGTGATCAATAATATGCCTACAACAAAATCAAGCAACGTTTGTAGGCAATGGAAATGGCAGAATTTTTTCTTTGGTGCTCCCGGTGCCGGCATAACATTTCTGAGCCATTTAATACTGGCGCCGGTTCGAATAGAATAACACTCGCTGCAGCATCATCGGGAACTGCATCAACAATACTCGATTGTGGACGAACAGCGCATTCAGCACTAAAACTACCGTTAAATTAGAACCAGATCGAAATATCAACCTGTAACATCAGCAAAATTCCGGAATGACCACAATCCTTAAAGCATGAAAAATCATCATTTGAGATTAATTCACCATAGCAAACAAACAAAAATTGTTAAGGCGATTTATCGGGCTTAGCAAGATTTCCGAGAAAAAGCGCTTTTGCCAAACCTTTCACAACATTGATTGCAGAAACATTCAAGCCGTTATAGACAAGGTATTCCCACATTTAACAAGTAACTACAAAAACCCAAATTGGCTGTGTGAACGTGCATTTTTGTCACTCAAAAATGGTAATGTAAAAGAGCTAAATGATGGATGAGAAACAAGCAGTAAAATATCCAACTGAATTTTTAAAGTCAATAGAGCCGTCAGGAATGCCACCACACACATATTGATGTTTATTCGAAATTTGAATCTGCACCAATACTGTGCAACGGAACCAGATTGACCATCAAAAAACTAACATCAAATTTGATCGAAGCGACAATGCAGTTGTCGTTTCGATCAAATTTGATGTTAGTTTTTTGATGGTCAATAAAATTGCGATGCAGTTGGAGGCGTACCCGAATTTTATTACAGTAAAACATGTAAAAGTGACCACATCTCTAACTGACCACCTTTTTTACAAAGTGACAGATTCCAATATGCTCTGATAGAAATTGAACATTTGATATTATTTATTTCCAATATAGCGACCACCTGTATATTATGACTATTTTTCAATATTTTATAACCATTTTCAAAAGATGGTCATATTTGTGATCATTCAATCAGCGATCAATATGGATGATGGAAAAACCCTTTAGCATCCCGCCTTTATTTTTATTCGAAACCGCTACGTTGTTTTACTGTCGATGAAGACATTTCACTTTGAATTAAGGTGTGCGGGGAAAATATTTCTAGTGATGATGAAAAGACAGAAGCGAATGAATGAACAGGGAAGGATGGCACAATATGGCAGCGAAACCCTATGTAAAACCAACCCTTGTTGATAATAAAAATTATCAAATTTTATTTATAATATTAACATAAAATTAAAATTTAAAACAAATTTCATTTAAAATGTATAGAAATCTTACATTGATGAAGATAAAAATTCGGTTGTAAACACAAGGGAACGATATTAATCCCGTTAATTAACGAAACATATCATGTGATAAAAAAAAAACGATCAAATCGCTGAAAAATAAAATCAATTGATACAAAAAAATTCTAATTTCTCCTTACGAGTTAAAATTATGTTTAATTTTTGATCAAAAGAAAAGAATAAAAAAAACGATCCTGTTAGTTTGTTTATTTTTGTTTTTTAAATCTTCACACTTTTTACTACCTACTAACAAGCACATTCATCTAACAAACATATGTTTAAATTGGAAATATAAACGTACCAATTACATAAAATAAGAAATATTCGTGAACATAATTTAGCAAAGACTCAGAAATATTTATTTCTTAGTACAATTTATTAACACTTGGCCCATATGTTGCAGCAAAATTAGCGGTGTCACCTTCTATATATAGTTATTCAATGACTACGTTTTAGTTAGAGTGTCAAATAACAGGTGCGCTACTTCCCAAGTATTTAGTACTTTAATTTTTGTTTAGTACTTTTTTTTGCAATAATTTAAATATTTAAAAAAGAAAAGGGCCATATTAAGAAAGTATGCCATGCAGTAACTTACATGTACTTTAAAGTTTAGCTCCTTTTATTTCAATAAAACGGAAGGCATCTTTAAAAATTGCATTTTTATTTGTCTCACTTGTTTAAGAACAACTGAAATATCTCGGTTCTAACGCTAAAAAATAAAAATAAAACAGTGTAAAACATCAATTCATTATTAATCGTTGACGTGTGTGCGATAATGCCGGCGTGCTCCACTAAAATTTGGAATTCAAAATTGTAAATAATTAAGGAAAAACCGCCGTTAAAAGAAGCAAGGAAGAACCAGGTTCAAGCAACACGTTAGATGCGACCGACAGTGGCATATGGTTGTTTTTTTTGGAAGAAACAATTTAATTTGGGCAAGATATACAAGTATTATTTTCATGACCAAAGAAAAAAAGAAATTATTTTTAGTAAAAAGCCCAATAAAGGGATGGTGTAATAGTGTAGGGAACAGTACCTTTTTGGAATAATTGATCTAGATTTTCAAACAGTAAAAATTCAAATTTCTATAAAACCGTTTTAAATCGAGCTTTTCCAAAATTTACCGAACTGTTTAGTGGGCAGCAATGTATTTTCCAGCAGGACAATTCCTCGATTCATACTGCCAGGTTAATCAAAGTGTGAATTCAGGAGCAAAATGGAGTACTATTGCCTTGACCGCTTTATTCACCCGACTTAAACATAATGAAAAATGTTTGGTGAGGGTATCACCAAAAGTTTACGAAGGAGGAAACCAATTCCAAAATATGGACGAATTACATATTTAAAGCCGTAAAATTAGCCTGTGCTGTAATTTTTTTTTGCAGAATATTTGAGGGCACTATACAATATAATATACGAGAGATGTGTTGAACTTATTGAACATCAGAGTGGAACTAATTACTATACTAATTGCTTAAATAATAATTAAAATTACATAAAATTTAAAAAAATGAAAATAAATTTTTGAGAAACTTTTAAGCGGTTAATCTCAATCGAAAATAAAAAATGGTCTGAAAGACAGAAGTTACTTCTTTTACGTCAATGACTAAAATAAACCAAAAATAAAAATTAAATCTTACCTAAGATCTTAAGATCTTACTTACAATCTTAATAAAGATCGTTAAACTCATTTCTAAATGTTATAATAATTATCTAATTCTATTTTATAATTTTTTTATATACACGAGTATATTATGCCAAATACCAACCTGTAGTAGTTAAATGATTTAATTCAATTTTATTTAGTTTTGGTGAATAAAACCATTAAACAAACAAAATACTAAAATATGTAGGTAAATGTGTCACAATTTAATAAAATATAAACAATAAATAATTATTCTTCAACGCCATATCTATATTTGCATATCGGTATATCGGTTATTACTATTATTAAATAACAATTACTACTATCATTATTTACTATATGATGGATATTGAATAATTTTTTTTTTACACGAAAGTATGGGCCATTTATGCTAATTAGGATATAATTCAAAATCGTTTAAGTCGCTTATTTTAATTTGTCTCACTCTCCGTCTCTAACAATAGGTGGTTTGGTAAGACTGGATAATTTCTTAATATTATGCATGAATAAATATATATATATATATATATATATATATATATATATATATATATATATATATATATATATATATATATATATATATATATATATATATATATATATATATATATATATATATATATATATATATATATATATATATATATAGCCGCAAGCATATTTATTCATATTCGAAAGTATTTGAATATAAAAGTTTAGCAAATCTGCACAAGGGAAATTAGATAATCCGTAATGGTTGATTAATCGTTTTTTTGTGTTCGAATAGATTTGACATCATATTTGACTGACGAATGAATCCAAAATTTGACTTAAAACCATATACATAAATATGCATTTATACATATGTATATAAATAAAGGTAATATATTTATAGGTTTTTTGCACTCCTACATAAGTTTCTCTGCTAAAAGTGTCTCATCTTGTTCTATTCCATTTATCCAAAGAAAGTAATTGAGTTTTGGTAAATTTGTGTTTTTATTATATTTACCAAATATAACACATATTAAATGGTGCCACTGCGGACTGTCAAATTTAACTGTAAACAAAACTCGACTCGACTAAATCATTCAAATTTATTTTTTATAAGAATAAGCAAGCGTTGATATTTTGTTTTGTTTTTCAAAACAAAATTTATTCATAATTTGTAATTGAAACATGAAATTTTTTCTTAAAATAAATTTGAGATAGTTTTGTGATATGAGTTTGTCAAAAAATTATTCAATTCGTTGTAAATCCATATTATATCCTGTTAATTATTTTTTTTAAAGCACTATATTAAAGTTATTGTATTTCTAGGATCAGAAGAAATAACGATGGATTTTATAAATACGAGAATAAATAATAACGGATTATTTAGAAATGGTAAATTTTACAACCACAAAGATTCATGGGAGTAAGATGCACACTTTAAATTTAAACAAATTTAAAATGTTATAATGTTATATTCTAATAAAAATGATCAAACAAAAAAAACGCGAAAAAATTAAGAAATGCTGTGCTGATTGTTTTGGATGTTTTTCACCAGTTCATGGAAATGAAATATGAACTTTCTCTTAGAGGCAATATAGACTTAATGAATCTGATGATTCATAAAACTGTTTTAGACCACATTTTATTTTAATTTTAATATTTATTTTCAAAAAAGTAGATCTAACATATTTTAAGAGTTTTGCAATTGTAACTTAACTGACTGTTTCTAAATTCTTTTCTCGTTCAAAATTATAATCCGAATCTTCTTCAGCACTGTTTTTGGCATCTACAAGGTCTTCTGAAAAATATGACTGACCAACACATATATTATGCATCACACAATATGCATAATATGTTTTTAATTTTTAATTCTAATGTGTTTTAAAGATGTGGATAAATGTGCTTCAATAATTGATCGGGCTTTACTTTGAATATTGTAATTGAAAATTTATTGAAGATCCAGTTGTTACTTTGTAAGGAGTAACTATTCCAACTGGTGCCAAACTACAGCTGTAACCATTATCCTTAAGGTAATAAAAGCCTTTCGGTGGAAAATTTCCATTTTTGTAAAGAGAACTATGCCGTAGAACTCTTTGGTCATGTAGAGATCCAGGAAAGCCGCCTCATGTAAACGTAAATTCCTCGCTAATGTCACATATACCAAGCAAGTTGATTGCGTAGTTTAACTTTCGATTGATGTATTCAAAAGCCCTCGATGTTGTAATTGTTACATTAATGTGGCCACCATTTATTACCACAATCATCTATTGCCAACTGCATTGGAAAATATTGTTGTTCCGTGACGGCAATTAAAGCCTAATTTGATACTGTTAAACGTTTCATGATTTGGGTGTTTAATAATTTGTCCACATATACTGACAATAGATTTTGACACTTAAAAATAAACCGATAGCTCCACTGGCCAGCCAAAATAAAAAGACTGACATTTTAAATTTAGGAGACAATCCATGGTGGCGTTTCGTGAATAGACTATCAATTTCATTAAAGAATTCTAATGTAACTCTTAAATGACGCTTTATAATAGTTCTATTATCCTCCATTATTTTACTGAACAATTTAGTTGGAATGAATTCATGACAGAATACCTTTCTCTATAAAATATTAATTAGTGATATTATGGACTATTAAAATTTGTAAATAATTATATAATTTATTATACCCGTTTTGTTGTAGATCCAGCATTTTCTTCAATTATCAGTGATTTGTACAATGTAAAACTGGAAATCACTTCACTGACGCTTGCAATTAAAAAAAAGTATCACTAGAATCTTCTACAAAATTTGATAGACTTATTTTATGCCTTAATAAAAATATAAAATCAGATAAAGCAAAATGTAATTTCAATTAAATGTTTTAGATAACAAATGTAAAGTAAAATTTCAAAATAAAAGATTTTCTTTGTGTGGTGTTTGACAGATCGAAATAGAATAGAACAAAAATCAGATTCAGCCACTTGATTTTCTAAATTATACTGCCATCTGTTAATATTACGGTAGAACTATGAAAATAAATTAAGTTTAGTTGATTTAAAACGAATTCGGAGGCGCTCTTAATCGCTTTTAAAGGTTCAATCTCAATGAAACTACACCGCATCGTATCCCACCGTGTTTTACCGAGTTTACGGATAGTCAAATGTGTTCGCGCCGTTTCAGATATATTACAGATCGAACATTTTATTTTTTCAATAAATTCTTTAATTTGAAATTCCATTTTTTTCAAAATCAATTAAAAAAAATTATTAAGTTGTCAAATCAATTTTTAGGTTATGTTACCCGAAAATGTAAAAATGCCATCTATCTTTCCCGTCCGCACCACGCCGCGCTTTTTATTGAAATTGCCTTTGCGTTTTCTCATATAAATTATATAGCCTATTAATTTTTTTACTTTGACATTTTAACAAAATGGAGCGGTGGGATGTCATTGAGATTGAACCTTTGGAAGCCTGCATGTTCCCGTCGTATGTAGATACCATATTAAAAATGTAACCTGTTGACCGCACTAATACAGTCATTACAATTAAAATTTATATAATGTATCACTCACGTCACTCCGTACCAACAAACATTCAAAAGGTTTTTGTTTTTTCATATTTCTCTTTTTTTTCAGCTTATTTACATTTGAGCTTTCTGTAAGGGATTAAAGACGGCTTTGATGCGAAGGCAAACGAAAGAACGCGAAATTATTTAAATTTGTTTATTTAATTGGGATATTGAGTATATTAATGCACACGTATCTATTTTGTTGACAAATAATGCAAAGCTACTAAATATTAAAAATATTTCTATATTGTTAAGTTTTATCATATATCGAATGCAAACCGAAATAAATACGAACAAAATGTATATATTGAACCGAGCTATAAATCAAATAAAGTTCTTTAAAGTGACTAAACGTTTTAATTCGCTCGAATTAACCGTTTCATTAAATTAATGATGATATGTACACTAGTCGGTCGAAAGGCAATAACTGAACACAACCTGCACAAAAAGCTTGAATGTTGATGAATAATGCTTAGAGATGCAGCTGCAGATAATTACCTAAAGACCGCGGTAGCACATACCTAGGAATATTGTAATGATGGCTATCAACGTCACTTCAATCTCAGCGATGCACCGACTACGATGCTGTTGTAAACGAGGAATAAATTATAAATTAAAACAAAGGTTACCGGTCGTATAGTGATGGTTAAGGTGTTGGCTTAAACACACAGCAGCTCTGAGTTCGTTGGAACTCGTTACTCCCAAGAAAATCGATGACCAAAAAGTGGAGACCATGTGTACCAAGGGTAAACGTTGGTAATAGGGATGACATCGCCAATCTAAGTGTTGGGTTTCTTTTAGGGCCACAGGTAAAAAAGGCTGTTTTGAATTTTAAAGCATAATCGATTACGGTAAGTCTAAGTTACGTTTACACACACAACTAGCCAACTTTTCAACCTTTTATAGGTCCGTATTCCTACTCTAATCAACCGAAGATGTGGATAACAATTATGTACAAAACAAAATGCGCGAAGGTAAACAAAATATGTAATTTAAGCATTTTGCAGGGACTTGGGTTTAATGTTCCATTAAACCCGATAAAGTATTGCGAACAGCAACAATATATGAAAATTTAATTTTCTATGGATTAATTACCATGACGATTAATTTTTTTATTTAATTAGCTTATAAATAGGCTCATGAAGGTAAATTAACTTATACATCATTAATTAAGTTGAACATAGCTAATTCAGTAAATTGATAGCACCGTTTTTTTACTACAGACCCGTAGATAATCTAGTTATCTATACGGTTTGAAGACCATGGGAATTAAAAGTTTTATTTATTTAGCATAAACGTAGGCATATACAACTATACTAAATATGACTAATTAATAATTTCAACACCTGGTTATAAATTACTTAAGCATGATAGGATTAGTAAACGAGGTGGTGTTTAAGGTAGAATTCATGGTCTTGGCATTAATATTGCATTATAATTGGTTATAATCCTCCGCAATGTAAAGCTAATGATACTAATAAATGTCGTATCTATCATTCTGGAATAAATGCGCGTATACTCACGTCATGATAATGGGCAACTTTTACATGTACTTTAATTTTCCCTTAAATCGACTTTCAGGTGGTTTAAAGATGCTAAGCTTACTTCCAGTCCCGTTTGGCAGTATAAGAGAATAAAAGTTGCTTGATTTGATTATTTTACATGAGGAGGTTTATAAAAGACTTCGAACAGCTTGCAGATGTGTTTTCTAAGCTTAAAACTTGATATCTGAAAAGTGATTCTGATTTAGATCATCTTTGTGATGTTTTTTTACAATTTTATGGTGATATCTTACAATCGAATTGAATTCCAATAAAAAATTAGAGTAATGCTATAATTGTCGGAATTGGTGAATTAAGAGATGATGCAAATGGTGTATGGAGGTGGACTGGTGTCCATTTACATAGAGCTAGATATTTCAACCGTAGAAACCAAGTTACGAACTTGATCAGAGAGAGTAAGATGTCGAAATATTTTGATGATTCCAAAGTTACCACGAAGTGGCTTTGGGATAACTTAAAATGTTTAGGTGGTAGGTGGTAATAATACTAGACAAGATTGTGACATACCTTTCACATCTGAAGATCTAAATTTACATCTTACTTCTCTACCTTCGAGTGATATTGTTTCTCTCGAAGGAGGATATTTGTCCTAACCCTATACGTATGAACATGAAGTTCAAGTTCGAAGTATAATTTTGAATAAGTGAAGTGTACAGTAACTTACAAGTTAACGTATCAAGAAAGTCTTGTGAGTTTCTTATAGTAAACACGGTTCTACATCAGGGTTTGAATCTGCTCAACTCATATTACCTATAGCTGATGAAAGGAGCTTGCAAAAAGATCAATTTGGAAAAAATCTGAAGGTGGAAAAAAACCTACCTGCAGTAATAAGCCGTCAAATACTCCGGTTCTTAAAAGGAGGCACAGAGAACGGGCTAACGGTTCGTTTAATAAACCAGTTAAATATGTTGCTAATACAAGAACTATTCTCGATACCAGTTCTTTGCCGAATTTTAAAATTAAAACAGTTGCTCCTAAATTTTGGCGTCATTTATCCAGATTTAGTCCTTTTACTACAGAAGACGATTTGTGCAAAGTTGATATACTCATCCCTAAAACTAAAATGCGAGAAGATCTGAAATACATTTGCTTTAAATTGGATATAAATGAACAACTTCGTGTAAAGGCTCTAAATGCTGAAACTTGGCCGATTAGTGTTAGTATTAAAACATTCCATAACCAAAATGTTCATCCAGTGGCCTCAAATGTAAAACTTCGGATACCGGCTGTGATATTAAACTCAGCTGAAATTTAAATTTGTTAGATGTTTACAAAGCTGGGAAAGTCCTGCCTAAAAGTTCCGTATCAAATGCTGTCACTTCAATTTTCTACCACAATGCCTCTAGTATTCGTGATAAAGCTAAAATATTTTTACTTGGTGGTCTGGACAATGATTATGATGTGATTATCATTACTGAGACATGGCTTACTAGAAAGTTTAACTCTGAAGAATTTTTTTCGTTCGACTATGTGGTCCATATAAAAGATTGATATGATTTTGACTCTAGCCTTAAAGGAAGAGCTGATAATAACTCGATTCAACATGAAATCATTGCATGCCATCCAGTTTTGAGGTTATTTCTGTCCGAATTCAAGTTGCCAATACATCTATTCTAATGGTTGTTGTTTACATTTCCACTGAAACAATTTTGGATAATTATCTTGAACTTTTTAAATTTATTAGTTTTACCGTTGTTTTACCGTTGATGCATGTTGGAGAACAATTAATGGTCATCGGAGACTTTAAAGTTCCCGATGTTACTTGGTTTAATATTGATGGTGTTTTCATGTCGTATTCTACCGATCAAAAGGCATTGGCATTATTGGACTACTTTGCTAGCATCGCAACATCGCAGATAAATCGGATTTGTATACTCAAGGAACATTTCTGGATTTAGATTTTTCAACCGATATTTTGTACTCCGAGGTTTCATCGTGTGATGACGTATCCTTATCGGATGTTCGAGCATTTACCTTACTCCAATTACGATAACTATTTTTTATGAAAAAATGATGTTGAAAGGTACGTTCCATTAATTAAAAACAAACAGCAATACAGTGAATCATGGTACAACAAAGAATTATTGCGTCTCGAAAAACGCCGTTACAAATTTCATTTTCTATATAGGCTTCACGGTGCGGATTTTTATTCTAGTTTTGTTGTAGCTCGAAAGGAGTTTAAAACTATTTTGCAGATAGAAGATGAATTAAGATCAAATCCAAAAAGTTTCTGGATTTTTATAAATGATAAAAGGAAAATAGAAGGGTTTGCAACACCTATCACATTTCGGGGCTCTTCTTTTAGTCAGTTTTCTGATATCTGCAATCTCTTTGTCGGTTATTTTCTTTCTCTTTAGGAAACTTCTTCGCCATCTGCTACATCACATATCTCAACTGTAGTTTTTCATTTTAAAAATGATTTTAAGTTTTTTAATTTCACCGAAGCAGACATTTTTGATGGTTTATTACAACTTGATATTAATAAGGAAGCTATACATGATGATTTTCCATCCATCCTAATGAAGCCCTGTGCCGAGAGCTTAGCTCCTTTTTTGACGTTCATTTTTAATGAATGCATCCGTTCTGGAATTTTTCCTGATCCTTGGAAAATTTCTTTCATTCGTCCGATTTTTAAATCTTGTAAAAGATGTGATATCAGTAACTATCACGGAATAGCAATTCTTTCTGCAATTACAAAACTTTTCGAAGCGATTGTACAGAAGCTTTTACATTTTCACGCAAATTGATTTGAAAAATTCTGTGATTGGTCGATTAACCACAAACTGTTATTGAATGTTGATAAATGTAAGATAATTTATTTTTTACGAATTCGTTCTCCTTTACGGCAGCAATATTTTCTTTATAGCACGGCTGTTGATAGAGTTGATTTCACATCTGACTAAGATATAATATTTTTCTCTGATCTTTCATTTACAAAACACATAGATACAGGCTTATGTTATATTAGGTTTTAATTAAGCGAAACTATAAAGACTTTTGTGACCCGCTCACTCTAAAATCTTTGTATGTATCCTTTGTTCGATCCATTTTAGAGTACGCTTCTCAGGTCTTGAATATAGGCTTTGTTGGTAATTGCATCAATATGATGATTGAACGTTAAACCCTAAAACTAGCTCCTAAATAATTTACTATGCGTTAACTCTTTTCGATATGTGGTCTTCGTTGTTAAACAATATAAATCTTACTTGGAGTAAGCATCATCCATTTCAATATACATTTGCCGGTTAGATAAGGAAAACCATCAGGTCCAGAACATTTGGAAACATCCAAGCTTAACAAGGCTTTCATTACTTCCTGCTCATAAAAAACAATTTTCAGATTATTCGACAGCGACGATTGATGAATATGAGTACTATCGTATATAAATTAGATTTACAGCGATTATATGACGCATTTGTCATAAAACGGTTAATTCAGTGAATTGTAATGTTTAATCAATTTTTTTAAAATCTAATTTATGTTAATTTTAAAATTTTGTGTCCAATAAAGTGTACATAAGTTAGATTTTCGTCGATTATATAACTGATTTTTCATAAAACGGTTAATTCAATTGATTTTTAATGTTCAATCAATTTTTTTAAATCTAACTTATATTAATTGTAAAGTTTTGTGTCAAATAAAGTGTATATAAATTAGATTTTTGTGTGATTGTATAACGTATTTGTATAAAACGATTAATTCAATTGATTTGTAATGTTTGATCAATTTTTTTAAAATCTAATTTATATCATAATTTTTATAATTTTATATTTTTATTGATGTAGTAAATTAATTAATTGTAAATTTGAGTCAAAAACTAATCCAATTTATTAAAGCGTACGGCTTGCAAAAATTAGATTAAAAGGTTAAGTTTTTAGGGATTTTTTGCAGATTACAATTGAATGGTAGTACACTGGAGTTGCTTATAAGTGATGACAGAATACAGAAAACAGAATACAGAAAATGATTTTAATATGCTAACACAATAAACCATAGCATAGAATTGTGCCGTAATGATCATGAGTTGTCTGAAACCGGTTCGTTTCTATCATGCATACCGTTTCTTAAATGTAAAATGGCTGTGGAAATAGAACCGGCGTTAACCGGTACACTTGACCAACGCTTGGTCTCACAGTCTAATAGTGAAATTGATTGATTGATCAATCAATCAATCAATTTCACTATTACATAACACTACACCTTTTGGAAGTATCTCGAGTAAAGCGCGTTAAATGCGTACACGAGGAAAGTACCAACTAAGAATAAGCTTAAATATAAAAGCTTATTAAAAAGTAAAAAAATTCTGAATCTGAATCAATTTCCAAAATTCTGAATCTGAATCATTTTACGACATTTTCTTTTGTTCAACGTTGATTACTTTATTTTATAGTAAAGAACGTCAATCAGGTAAAAGCTCTTAATTGTTAATAAAACTAATAGACCTAGTTGTAGCCAGTCAGATTGGTAACGCGATATAATGTTAAAGTGTAACCACTTAGATACCAACTAAATTTATAACACTCACTAAATACTATATTTATAATAATTAACCGTCTTCGATCTTTCGAGACATTTCTTATGGTGTTTCCAGCAATAATTTTCATTTCGAAAGATCTCGTATAGAAAAACAAATTAATTTATTTTAATTACATCACTTCTACTGTAAAATTGTTATTTATTAATTTATTAACAATTTCTGTAGTTATATATATCTATATGTATTTTCTTTTCGAACCAAATTTCTTTTAACATATATTGTTATAAACATTTAAAAGAAGAATATACAAGAATATACCATCGAAGACTTTTTTTTATTTTTGTTTTGTATTTTTCCATTACAAAAAACTGTTTACTACATATAAATATTACTATACAACAAAACTATTACCATAATAATATAAAAATGTATGCATGTATACATTAAAATTATAAAAAAAAAAACGAAGAAGTTAAAAAAAGTGGTAAAGAAGTGGGTCAACATATATAAAGCCAAGTTCAAGGCAATTGCCGTTTCAAATAATATAAACCTCTTGTTGTGTTAAGATCGAAGAAATTAATAAATTAAAAAATAAATAATTTAATTTCTAAACTAATCAATATTTTTAATAAAACTACATTTAATTATTTAAAGTGAAGTGACTCATTTGTTTTAAACGATATAAAAACAGTGTTCTAGTGAATTATATACACACACACGAAAAAAATTGGAAATAAAAATTAAAGTGAAAATCAAGTTTTTTGTGGAATTAAAATAAAAAAAAAATTTTTAGGTGAGATTTTCATTTGAACTTTAATACCGTAGATTATCTATATATTTAACACAAAATTATGACTTGGTGATAAATTTCTTACAACTTTTAACAGTTTATACTTTGGATTTTGATTTATAAACGTAAAAATTTACTTTCGATTTTGTGAAATTATAAAACATACGATTAAAATACGCGCATACATACATACATATAAAGAAAGTTTTATGATTTTGGTTATTAGATAGTTTAGACTATTGTTGAACGACACCGCGCACAATGTTAAAAAACTGAAAGTGATACTCAGAATTAGTGATTTAGTGTAGACTATGTTTTTATAGTATTATATAAATCTAAAAAATTTGATTCAAATTTTATCCACTGTAATAAATCTAAATACCGGTTACGAGTGTATACAAATCTAAATTGTACACATCACATCCCGATTAGAGGTCAGTGATATATAAAAGACTGGTTTTAAATGTCTTCCACATACACACAGAAATCAATGACCTATATTATTTCTTTCTGTTTGCTTTAATATTTCTTGTCCGAATGATAGGATCCAAAAGTCATGTCTTTACGCGAGTGATAATCAGTTACGGTTATTATCATTATTATTATTATTTTTAGTATATATATATATATATGTGTAAAAAAAATACCTGTTATATTATAACGGAGTAAATAGTTTTATTTGTATGTATAAATGTGTACACTTAAGATGCTTTGCATAACCGTAATACAGATTTAAATATGCTCTCGCGCATTATATGCATACATGATTCAATTTTGAAAGTTATAAATGTGCACGATTACCATTTAACACTTAATGTATAAAATATAGAAGAAAAAAAAACTAAAATTTCTGTATAAAGAAATTGCGGTAATTTCCATGAAATTTACTTTCACATACAATTCTAATTTGTGTGCTCGACAGATTTGAGTGCATTAGTGACAGGTGCGTCTTATTTCGTAGGTGGGCCGCCCAATGAACTTTATAACCAACCTTTATGTAGTATGATTTATAAGCATGGTTATGTTACTTTTTTGGGTTATATAGCCGACGATCTTTCTTATAGTCAATTCTTGTAGTCAATACTTGTAGTCAATTCTAGCAAGAAATTAGTTCAAATCTGAGTAAAATCATCACTAATACTCAACATCAAAATGTTAATTGAACAAAAGGTTAGGTTTAAACGCATTGAAGAGCATTTGTTTCCAAATCAATTCTGAATCATTTAACTGTCTGGCGCCGCAAATTAAATTTTAAGGGATAGTCAACGAATATGATGCAATCACACGATAATTTGTTAACCGAATCGGATGTACAACCACAAATTTTTTCTACAATTTACTGATTACTAAGTAAAATGATTTAGTTTGTTAAAAAAAATAAAAGAAAGTTTTGCTCAAACTATTTATTTCCGTTAACATAAAGCAAAACGACAAAAACGTAAAAAAATATTAACTGTCAAAATAGTTATATGCGTCATACCGCAACTAACTACATACACTATGAAAACGAAATCTTACAAATATCTTTTCTTAAGATAATCCGGTTAATATTATATCCTTGTTTGCATGCGGTTATAACTTTCTTTATGATGATTCAATTATTATACATTACCAATTTGGCTTATACAATCGATTACTCTATACATAATAATTAATAATTCATGTTTTTGACCTGTCGTCTTATTTATATATGCGCACACGTCTTAACACAATACCAATATTATAACGGTGGCCTACTTATCATAATTACTTATTAACGATTTATTTAACCATCACCACTACATTGACAATAATATACATAAATATATATAGTAATCTAGAAGAAATTCTTTAACCCATGTTTTGGTTTAATAAGAAATTTAGGTTGAGCGCAAAAAAGTCATTTATTTATACGATAACTTCTTATTCTTACTTTCTGTTTGTCACGATTTGTTATTAAATTTTAATTTTACCATAAATAATAAGAAAAGAAAATACAAAATTGGTGATGTTCTACTTCTAATACCAAAAGAATTTGTTTTGTATTGGAGATTTATTTAAAAAAAAAAAAAAAAAAGAATTTGGGTTAAGTAAAAATATTTGAAGTCTTTCGTAGGCGACGAACCTGATTTTGTTTTTTTTGTTTCTTATGGAATGAGTTTTTAATTAAGTTTTGTGTTTTGATGATAGAAAATTAGGTATTTGTGTTAAATGTTGTAGACTATTTGGTGTAAATATAGTGAAGGTCGAATATTTGTTCAATTTTAATGAGGTTATAGAATATATTTATGATTGATATGGGCGTGGAACAATAAAAGGGAGATTTCGATTTTTTTGCTTTGTTCGACGTGCAAATGGATTAAGTATTTTTGATCAGATAAAACAATTCTTTTTTTCTAATAACTTATTCGTACAACTGCAGTATGATTTTAGAGTTAATCATAGCAGCTAAATGGTTCCTTAAGTGTAACTGATTTTATTAGAGGATATTTAGATAAATGAAATCTTGCTGTCAGCAAAGTTTTTCATTTTATGTCTTTCTCTTAACACTACACAAAATGATTAACCCTATTTAGCTTCTAGAGTAACGCAGCAAAATAGATACTATTTTATTTACTGATCGGAATACTGAATAAAAATAGATCTAGATTGACAAAAATCAGAATAGCACATTTCTAATAAAATCCATGCGCTTCTCTTAAAATATAAAGCCAACTTCCTGCCAATATTTTTTTTTGATGCAGGTTTTCAAATATGAGTCGCAAATAGTATAGATGTTATTTGAAAAATAATAGAGAAAATGAATGTATATGGCCACTAATTACCATATGATTGGTGATAAGATCTATGAAAGTTAATCACTTAATAATGTGAAAAATTGTTCAACAAGTCGCAGTGCCACTTAATAATTTGCAAAACTCTTTTAAAATATTGGTTATTATTATGTTTGGTGGTCTGAACCATCATGTTATACTGTATCGCAGGTGTGACTTAACTAAAGCATAAGAAAGACATTTTAAAAACTGTGGACTACAAAAATTTCTTAAAATTTATTGCATTTTCATCTTTAAATTCCCAACGTGATCTTTAAAGTTAAGTTGCGAGTCTAAGTGAAATCTAAGATATTTAGAAGAATCTACTATATTAATTGGGATGCGGAGGGTATCATAATTATTACAGTTACAAGATAATGAATGATAAATAAAAATCACGAACTACAGAGCTTATACAGTAAAATCCATTATTTTCGACTTATCACTTAAGATCATATCAAATACAAACATATCTTGTTCTAGAGCGATTTTTAGAAATTCATATTAGAACTTTTGTGTAGAATAACGCCATGCTACTCCAGGCTTAAAATTAAATTAAAGTAGTAAAACATTATTCAGTAATAAAAAGCAAAAACCCTAAAACTGATCCTAAAACAGATCTAAAAATAAAAATTAAATAAATCAATAAAAGCAGAATTTCCAACACTGACCCCTGCGGAACCCCAATACTGATAATTATACTTACACTCAGTTTATCGCCAATTTTAACAACCTGATACCTATCAGATAATTAAGCCAAAAACCACTGATAGAGCTTGTTTAACAAAATACTGTGCTCAACCATTTAAACGCCTTTGTTAAATCAAAGCCTCCTATATAACAAAGCCGCAATTATCGGACAAATTTTTAACGGAGCTTAATATAAGGGTAATACATGAAAAGTATAGGGTTTTTCGTCTTTTTAGCACCTATATTTTAAACTCGATTTTTATGGTTAAGGCTTTGTATATATAAGAGACTTATAGTGATATGAAAGAGTCGTATATGTATGGAATTCAAAAGAATCGGTTCTAGGTTATTTAAAAAAAAGGTTTTGAAAGTACATCATGTGAACTCTTTTTTTGATCTTCTGGATACCGATTGATTAGAATCGATAGAACTTCGTGTAACCAGTCAGTAATTTTTCCTTCCAATATACTGAATAAATTTTTCTGTCATGGCAGTACTAACTCAAACAGGGTGTTTACTACTGGATTGTCTCCCCTAACTACTGGAAAGTAGCTAAGGTAATACCCATTAGCAAAGTTCCGCCATCAATACTTTCTGATTAAAGATCAATTAAAGATTAAAGACCATGTGATTAAAATACAAATTATGAGTATTTAGATAACCAAAAACTATTTTGCAAGATTCAAACATCATATAGACCCTCTTCTAGCACAATTTTCGCAAGCCTGACCATAAGTTTGATCACTTATCAAAATATTACACCTATTTATTGAGTGGTGATTTGGCTACTTATTCTGTGTGCCTTAATCGACTAATCTAACTAAACTAAATTATAGCAAGTTAGTTCATGCTATATCTAGATAGATGGAACTACCACGAAAGTCGCTTTTTGTGCATCAATTTGAAATTAAAGTAAACCAAAAAATATTATAGTTTATTTATAGTTTAAAACTATTATAGTTATTTTATATTTTTTGTGAATAGTCACCGAAAAGTTACGAATGTACTTTTCAGCTATCACCTATGAGGCAATAGAGGAAGCTTGATTAGTAATCATTTAATAGCAACCTCCAAGCAAGTAAAAAATTAAAAATATCTCCGACTAAATTTTTGAGGTTGCTAATAAAAAAAAAAGACAAAAAGTATGAACAAACATTTAGAATAACATTTGATAAATGTATGTTCAAAAAATGTTTTTCTAAAAATGTATGAATTTATTTGAAACGTGTGTTAACAAGATTGACGTAATTTTAATTAGAAGAAGAAATTATATCGCTCGGAAAATGTTTCAAATTTTTTTAGGCGTTATAATGAAAGCACTCGTTAGAGTCTCACCAAATAAATTTGAGTCCCCTACAATAAATGGCAAAATGGCTTTACTGCTTATATACCTTCGTGGTTCTAAAATTTTAAGTTTTAAATCATACTAAATGATAAGTATGATATGATGCGAAAGGCACTAGCATACCACTCCTTTTTAGATTAAACACTTGTAGCGTTTGGTTTAATGTTGGGCGTAAAAATTTAGTATGGTACTGTGTAGCCTGAAATTATTGATAAACTTAAGATTCAGAACTTATTTAGGAAAATCTTAATACATTTTCTAAAACTGAACATAAATATTTTTGAAGTACTAAAAAGTAACGACAGTATAGTGTAAATGGAACTAGTAAGTGAACATGATACGACTAATAATGGCGCATCATGTGAATAATACTGAATACCGAATTGATTATAGAGATAAGGCATTGACCAAGTTGGCAGTGAATGAAAGGAGAAGAAAAGTAGTATTACGGCCGAGTTTAAAATGTTCAGAAATGTGAGACCAATCAATAGAGAAATACTATTCGCACATTGCTATTTACTTCTAAACTATTCAAACTATTTCAGCTTTATCGATATTCAGCATCTTAATCTATATTTTTGCAATATAATATTTATAATATTTAAAACAGCATCAAAGAACTGCATTAGGCATCTAAAAAGGGCATTTACTTAAGCTTTGAACAAGATGCCAACTTACAAAATGCAATACTGACTTTGGTTCGTCTATCGGCTTTCTTACCCAGCTTTTGTGTATTTTAGAATTATATACCCAAAAGCATCCGCCGGCGCAGCCTGTTTTTAAATTTTCCATGGAAATTTGTGTTGTTGTGGAGATAGTTTTAGCACATCAATGAAGTTACTTCTTCATTCTTTTTTTTATGCACTTAACACAGAATTTCATTTTTGTGTATCAAAATTAATATCAAATCGATATAGAACAATAAATAGAAAAACTACTGTAAATGGGAAAAATATTCCAATGAAAGAAAGATTATATTATTATTTGTAGAAAGTCAAAATTCTATAATTTTTCGTTTTCCTATTTCTAACGAAAACCAGAATCGACCCACTGATGAAAAGCATTTTTGCTAAAGGACCGTTCAGACGTGTTCTTGTACTATTTTTCTGTGAATTATTGGATAGTAAAACTAGGTTTTGTAATAGCTAAAAGTATCATTTTCAGATATAATTTGGCTGTCGGGAACTAAATTAAAATATATCCGTTAAATAGTAGGAAAAAGAGTGGGAATGATCATAATTTTAAAATTAAGTTACTTGTTTATGAAATTTGAGTTTGAATTAGTCTTGGACAAAAAAAATAAATCAAAATTGATTTTTTTTTACGATGGGAGGGTTGCAAATGCAATGTGCAGATGGTCTTCAAATCGATGTGGCTCGTGACGGCATAAGATAGGATGTTCAAAATTAACCACAAAAGAGTTGGGAGAACTTCGGCCCCCGAAAAGATTGCAGGGTTCAAATACAAGAAAAAATTGATCGTAATATATTTAACTTTCAGTTTTACTAACTCTCGCATCTACATGATCATTATAAAATTACCACTTTCCATCATAATATATTGTATTTATGTTTAAATCCATCACTTAAAACAACACAACAATGCATATACTTTAAATATTTCATAATTATTAAGCTCATCTTCTTGATCACTCAAGCAATAAACGTTAAACATTCACAACTGTGCATATATGTAGAAAATAAAATTGTTTCTATTGTTTAGCGCAACCAAACCATTGCCACACTATATACTATACCAGGAATGTCAACGTATAATATTTAGTCATTCATTTAGTACTTGGTACCGAGCATAGATCATAAATTTTACTAAACATTTTTGTATCTATTTTTTATTCTATATAAATATAGAAAATGTATCAATCAAAAGCAACCGGATGGTCATTATTGACGCTCGTCTTAAGCAGTTTAATACTAACAACAGTCGCATATCCAAATTCAGTAAAATATCAACAACAACAAATTGCCGCACAATCCGAATCAAATTATCCACAACCACAATATGTACCATTGAATGTGGAACAACAGACCGCTCTACAGGAGGACAATCGTAAATTTGCCGAAAAAACAAATAGTATAAAAAAAGTTGCTTTGGATGATATCGACGATGATTTACAATCGAATCAAATTCAAGACAATGGATTTTCATGGTCGAATATGTTAGGTAAGTTGGTGTTAAAATATAAAATGTATTTGATGAAATTTTAACTGTTCGTTATATATATATACAGGAACACTTATGGCCGGGCAAAATAGTTCATTCCAAAATATTGCCAGCAGCTTATTACAAATGTTATTCAATCCCGGCGGTGGTGTTGCAGGACCAACAAAATCCGATGCTCTCGATGCTGATGCAGGTGGTTATCAAACGTCACCATGGGCTAATATTATCTCAATTGGTATGTACATGTACTGCAATTATGTGTCATAATATAAATATTAAATATATATGTATATAGGTTTAAGAATATTTACAACTTTACTTGGCGGTGGAGCAAACAACGATGGTATCGACAAAGTTGACAATGGAAATTCACCAATGCAGGTATATAACGCAAATTAATTTTATTTAGTTATTTAATTAAAAATTAGAATCATACACCAAAATCACAAATATTAGTTTAATTTAAAAAAAAAAGAAGTAATAAAATATAGATTCCACAAACTATTTAATTTATTTTAACTATTTTTCGTAGTTAATTACCTTTGTTAATATGGTGGTTAATATTAATCTTATTAATAATATATAAATAATTAATAGTTTGAAATCATTATATATACACACACATACATATATTTAAGAAATAATAAAATTGTACAAATTATTTTTAAAACTAGTTTAGATTTTAAAACTATTTAATATTTAAACAAGAAGCGCTTTTCTATATTATGCTTTAAAATTTAAATAATTTTTACATGACTACAGACATACATGGTTACATTTCTAACCTTCTGGCAACAGTTAAATTTACAACAAATTATATGCAATTTGTCTACCACTACCCTTCAAGTCACTTGATTAATTTGCAAATTTGCTAAAGTTTGAGTGCCCATGTTCATATCCAACTCATCTAAGTAAATATTATAGACATTTAAGAACAGATAGACACATACAATGTAAATTATATAATAAAACTACACACTATAGGGACAATTTAAAATTAAAATTAAAATTTAAAAAAAAAATGACACTACAATTATTAAATACTTGGGTTCTATTGGTTATCTTGGTTTCTTGCTTGCTATAGGGTATCCTAGCCGCCGTCTTATCAGGTGTACTTGGCACACGGGATCCAGAACAAGTAAATACAATGGCAAAACAAGCTGGCGAGGTAAGTGGAGGAGTCTAAGACAAAACTTTATTGTTATTAGTGTAAATAAAATTTTGAAAAAAGTATGCTGTATGTTTTTATTGCGCGGTTATGGCTAACACAGACATTCATCTTACTCGTATAATTCGATTTCTACTTTTTTGCTAACCAATTTTTTTTTTGTATTCTTTTATTGCACTGCATGATGATAATTAAACTTGATATAATTATTATTATTAACTTTTTTTTAAATAGTTTTTAATTGCTTTTATGTTCAACTAAGTTTTGTGTGACGCACGTGTGGCAAAATTTCACTATAATTTCGAATTTTTGTTTTGCTCTAAATTTTTAGTTCATTAGCATTGTGATTAATTTGTTGGACGCCTTGAAAACATCATTCTCACATCGTTCCCTATCTGCACGATCGGTCGGTAAAAAGGATTCGGTCAGTGATGCTGCTGTTGCTGGTATTTCAATGGTAAAATCATATGTACGAACATATCGTAATACAGACGATAAATGTATGCAAAAATATTTGTGCGAAGCAAATTCAGAGTGCACTAAAGATATTGGTGGATCAAGCATCTTCTGTCAACTTGGAACGTAAGTGGTTTAACACAAATTTTGCTATTAGAACATGTCATACTAATTTCAATTTTTTTAATAATCATAAACACTTATAGATATGCAACAAGTTTCTTCTTAGAACGTACCGTTGGCGGTGCATTCGAAAGTTTTTATGAAGCCGGACGTAAAGGCCGTTCAACAGGAGTGGATTGCCGACAAATTTATCTCGAATGTAACGAAGTTTAAAACAAAACTAACACACAACAATAACACCGTTAATTAATTTAAATTATTTATTTTATATTTTAATTTAACAAAAACAAAAAATAGTAAATATTATTTTCAATATATATAGACATATATATGGGGGGTTATTAATTTAATTTATTATTTAATTCAATTTATTTAATTAAAATCGATATGAAATATAAAAAAGGGAAATAGTGCTAACACACTATAAAAAATAAATAACACAATTATTTAGGTGATAAAAAAAGAAGAAAATTAAGAAGTTGTCATTATAATTATACGCGAACGATAACGACTTAATTTCTTTTTTTTTTTTTTTTAATTTCATAATTTGTTTTTAAAAGTAATTGATTAGAAATTTTGTATATGCATCGAGAATCGAGTGAATGAAAAACTTGTTGTTAAGTTTAATGTATGTTTAATTGCTGAATAATTATGTTAAATGTTGAGTGAATGTCATTTATATATTTTTTTTTAATTTATTATTATTTATTTAAACTTGATTATTATTATGATAATTATAGTAAATAATTAGAAGAAAATGGAAAAATATGTTATAGAAATTTTATGTTTTTTTATAATAAAAAAAGAAAATAAAATACAAGAAAAATTGAAAATATAAACTACTTGTTTTTTTAATTTGGGATACAACCTTAATAATTGGAAAAAATTAAGCATTACCGCAAGTTTCATTCCTAATTAAATTCTAAACTTCCTAGAATTAATTAAACAAAGCTACATAATATTTTTTATTTCGTTTTTGATTTCATTAGCAACAGTGTAAAGTAGGACGTTACTTAAAATATGAATGCCAAACGTTTGGATTTGATATTTCGGCTCCAAAACGTAGCAAGCTTTGAAATTACTTTTGTATCGATGTAAATTGTCAAAACTACGAAAATCAATTTAAAATACGGAGAATTTTTTAATGAAAAAGTGAAGCCAAATATGTTATAATAAAAACTACCAAGAGAAACTGCTCGAGCATTGAAAAAAAGCAAGCCCACAAAGAAAAGATTGGTAGAACCGTCGCTAGAATATATTGGACAAGCCGCACCCAACGGTAATGATAAAACTTAGCATAATGAAAAACAAATGCAATCAAAAAAATATTGAGCTAGAAATCCATACATCTATATCGGGTAATGCAACAACTCAGTGCAATAAAGATCCTAAACCAGGAAAGATATAACAACCTATATTAATAAAGTTGGTGTCAAAGACTACCCTACTATCAATGGATTTATTAAATCTATCACGGATAAGGATTACAAGCTAGTAGCATTAAACAACGATGTCTGCAAGGTAAATGTACCGGACTCAAAAATATATCGAACAATAATCATGAAACTTAACACTGTGCAGTTTCAGTGGTATACTTATATAGATAAGCAAGCTAGACCAATTAAGGTTATGGCTAGAGGGCTACACCATACCTGTGAAAGTAAAAACATAATAGCTAAGTTACAGCATATAAGTTTAAATATTCAGGATGCTGTCAAAGTTGTCAAAAAAAAATAGTACAAGCGATAATAAGAGCCGCAACTCGCGGTAAGAAAGGCTACCGCTTTTTATGCTTACGTTTGCCAATAAAGAAAACAGCCAAAAGATACATAATATTCGGGCAATTCAAAACATGAGAGTCCAAATATAGCCAATGAGGAAGAATACTTCAAAGATAGTCCAATGCAGAAGATTTAAAAGTTATAATCATACTCAGACATATCGTTAACATTTTAATAGATCTACATATTGTAAAATACGTAACCATAGGTTCTACTTTGCTATTCAGGGGGGATCTACCATTTTCATTAAAGATAATATAAAACATCATGAAGAACTAAATGTTGAAACTGAGTCCCTGCAAGTTACAACAATCCAAAATTCAAACTATAAGAACAAAGATGTAAGTATCTCGGCTATTTTTACTTTCTGGGCTGCACTGTTTACTACAGAAGTACAATTACTAACTCCATATTTGGTACACATATGGGCGCAAATTTGGGTTGGGTTAAAGTCAAATAGGTCATTAACTCCTTTCAGTCGTTCAAGGCTCCAGGAGAGGATAGAATCTTCCCAGCCCTCCTCCAAAGGAGCTTGAACTTGATAACCCCTGCTCTGGTTGCCTTGTTTAGAACTAGCTTCAATTTGGGTCACATACCATAGGCTTGGAGTCAAGTCCATGTGGTTTTTACTCCAAAGCTTGGCAATTGGCCAAGTGCACTCCCTAAGGCTTTTCGACCAATCAGTCTTAATATCGTTTATTCTCAAAACTATTCTCAACTGGTAGATCTTTATATCAGAGTGCCCGCAAGAGGACGTCCTGTCACTTTTGCTGTGGTCATTCGTGATCGACGAGTTACTTGATGAGCTACATCTACTCAGTTATGACGCCATTAGTTATGCGGGCGATCTGGTTATCATTGTCTCTGGCGGTCATTAATGTACGATTCTGTCAGTATGCAACAGGTTTTGCTTGTTATTTCGAATTAGTTAAAAAGGGATTTTCAATTAAACCTAGCAAAACAGTCCTGGTACCCTTTACCAAAAAAAAATTGAACATTGGTTCAGTTAGTCTAAATGATATCACTCCAATGAAGTTAAATATCTGGGTGTTGTGCTAGGTAAGAAACTAAGTTGGACCTATTATATTAACTCAACTAGCGAACACGCGGTCAGAGCCATGTGGGCATATGGGCGTATATTTGGCAGGACTTGGGCAGCCCAAAAATGATTTATTGGATGTACATTGAATGATAGTGCGGCCAATTGTAACCTATGGGGCCATAGTTTGGTGGTCTAAGGTACAGCAGCAAAAAGTAATTATAAACAAGCTCTTTGGACCCAACCACAAAATATCGAGATCACTGAGAACCCAGTGTTTTTCTCCTAAATTTATGCCATTAAAACCTGCGCCTTAACTATTATGACTTAAGTACTTAAAGGCGCCTTCATCATTGAAACCAGCATCGAAAGCACTGACTTCTACTGCCTGGATTCTAAGTCGGTTAAAAGTTGTTATAAACTGCTACAATCTCTCTCTTGCCATAACAAATTTAGATTATGGTGGGTACCTGATCTCAAAGGCATCACTGAAAATGTGATAGCCGACGAGCTTGCACGGGCAGGCTCATCGACTACACTCATTGGCTCTGAGCCTTTCTGGGGTATCCTATGGACGTCTGCAGCCTACACAATTAGTAAATGGGAAAAACTAAAGTGCTTGACCTATCGGAACTGTATTCCCGGCCTTAGACAAGCCAAACCTTTGATCAGACTATTTTACCATAAGGCCTTAGCGGCAAATTTCTTAGTAAAGGTAATACAATTCAGTAATAAAATGAACCTTACCACAGAGATGGGGTGCCGACTCTGTTTGGAAGAGATAGAAACCGCAGAGCACAGAGAAGATTTGAGAGGTAATAAATAAAGAGAGGTATTAGACCTCGGAGAAATGTAAATTGGCATGTGCACGCAGAATTCTTCCCTTTATTAGGAAGGTGGAGAAACTCTTGAACTAATAAAAGCACAAAAGATCTTTTAGGTCACAGTGCTGCCAGTTTGGGCAGGGAAATTTTAAAAATAATAATAAAAAGTTCAGCTATATACTGTACCAACACGCTATAAATTGAAAAAGAAGAATACGAAGACCTATTTCACACCTTGAAACGATGGCTCATTATTAGCAGTAACTTCAAAGCAAAGAACACTTTTTGGAGCTCCAGAATTACAACACCAAAAGGAAAAGAACTTTTTAAAGCAGGCATAAAATTAAAATGCTACTTTCAATCTGGTTGCTGCCTACTATCTGGTACTAGCCAACAGATTTAAACAAAACTCTTGATCTTATAAATTTCTATGTAACGAAAGGAAAATCGACGACTACATACGAATGGAAAACAATGAAGGGCTTCAATCAGATTACTCCCCAGCTATCATGACATTAAGCGAAACTATACTGTTAAAAAAAACATCGCCAAGAATTTACAACAAGAATACCAATTAGAAGCTTTTTGTGAACTGATTAATGAAAATATCAATCTTCAAGTGGCAATAAAACAGCCAATGTACGTTGAACAGGAAGTTGACAGACTAACAAAAAATATATACGCTGCGTATATTCAATACGCAGCGTGTTTTCAACAAACTGTTGGTTAAGGATTTGGCTTAAGCACATCTGACCACTTCCTGGGTTTGATCCCGCTATTGGAGCGAAGTGTCCCGTATAAATTATAATGAATTAGACATTAATTTCTCTAAGATTAAATCCGTAGCTGGATAAACTGGAAGTTATAAATGTTTTCTAATTTTCTAATTTAATACGAAGCATCCAAACTTACTAATATGTATACGATTACATTAACATTGTGCTTTGCTAATTGCTAAACATGAACTGCTTTATTTTCTAACAACATTTACATTAGTCTATAGATGTACATTCAATCTTGTTTTACAAGTTCACATGATACTGAATTCTTATCACAGTACAACTGATATCGATACGCGACATATCATTTACTACCAAGAAACTCCTCAATGACAGCGTTATTTAGCTGTTGGCACGCAACAAAGGCAGCACCACAGAATCCATCAATTTCGTATTCTCAATATAATGATCCAGCTTAGAACCACTATAGGAACATAAAGGGCAACTACGATCACTGAGGAATAGTCAACATTTACACGAACGGCAAATACTACATTTAGATGTGCGTGGCAAGCAATTATTTTATTTGAAACTTTACCTCTTGTTGGTATCTACTACAAAATGGAACACAAGCGAGCCTCTTTTTTAATTGTGTGGGTTTGGCATTAAACTGAACTGCAGAGCTAAGAAATACTATAGATCGAATCATAATTAATTTACTTGAAAAATATATACTGTACATGTAGAATATATACAAATACTGCATGAAGCCGTTTCAGTGACTAAATACTCATTTACGTGCCTTTTCCACATACATTTTAAAGCAAATTAAAAATGTATATGTTTTCATGAAACAACATTTAGGAGTAAATCATACTTATATGAATTTAAAATTTCTAATGGTTTTCTGAACTCTGAAGAATTATTCGCAGAATATTTTTAAGATAATTAGAAAGTAATGGTAAATTTTAATTGATTGGTTATAATGCAAATCACTGAAGCAATGGTCAGGCTGAAAACTTTATTAAAAATGCCAAACGATTTGGTTGTTCAACAATCGCAGCTTTTCTGGATTTAGAAAAAGTATTTGTCTGGCATAAAGGCTTAATCTGTAAATTATTTCTAATTAATTGCTCTAGAAGTGTTGCTTATAGTTCAATCCTAGGCCCCATTTTCTTATTCTTCTATCATAATATCCTGAAATCCGAGGCAAGAAACAAAAACCCAAATACTTACGACGGCACGGTTATGTTCACCCTTTTAACTAGCGCAAAAAATCTAGTGAATTCTAGCGAAATCTAGTGAAAGACGGTCCAATTATTAAAACCGGTATTCCGAATAAGCGAAGTAATGGAAAATCAAGGTAAACTCCTCTAAAACCGAAATTATTCATTTCTACCGCAACGCAGTCAAACGCCGAAGGTATATACCACCTTAGAATACAAAAACCAAATCAAATACCTATAACGAAAAAAACCCTTCGAAGTTTGCAACTTACTTGACAGGTTTATTAACCGCAAAAGCCGTCTCTCCCAAAAACAAATTAGGATTGTAAAAGGTATATTTAGGGTCCGTCATAACTTACGCTTACGCTGCAAGGATGGGATACTTGACTAAAACACAATGGAGCATTCTCTGTCAACTATGCAAGCAAACAGGCTTAGATTTGTGTTTGACGATTGGCCTAAGACACCAACCTACTTTTGTTGAAAGTAACAAAACAAAGATCTCTTTTTTGTTTGGCGTTGGTAAAGAGTCAATACGGTTACTCATAAACATACATATCAAAACTTTAAAATGTTGGCCTTGAAACGGAAAATTTTAAATCAAAAAACCACACGATGATCCTGTCAAAACTGTGAAATTTCGGCCTTAAATCGATAATTAGCAAAACTGAAAAGCACATAATGGTTTCCCGTAGAAGTTGCAAGTCTCCTATCGGGCACGTCGTTCAAAACACTAAAGACGTTTTTATGGTTGTGTTCATTCGTTTGTTCTGATTTTTTTTTAAACCAATCACATTACTCGAAAATGATGTATTTTTCTTCAGTATTTTTCACAAAGATTGGTTCAACAACTCCATCTCTTTGACCGAACGAGCATGGAGTAAAAGAGACAAAGCAATATAAAATAAACAAGACAATATAATTAAAAGGAATGTCAACTGATTCAATTCGTTCGGCGATTTTTTCAACTACCATAAAGTCATTCAAATAAATTTACAGAACGAACGAACAAATGAACGTACGAACGCACGCAACTAGCCCCTTTAAAGCGCCTTAAAAGCACCTAGAAACGAAGTTGAAAAACTAAAAAAAGTAACAGAAAAAGTTATATCAGAAGCAACAACCAAACTTCAAAACCCATAAGCCAGTTTGTTTTTGAACAAAGAAATTGCACAGTACCCTGGACAAAGAAAAATCGGTTTACGTTAACTTCGCATGGCAGAAAGTTAGCTGTATTCCAGTAGTACTTAATCCAAGACCAGTCCCATATTCAAATACTTTGGCATGACCCTCGATTGCAAGATTAGCTGGAAAGAGCTCTTTAAAAAGAAGAAAGAAAAATTGAATATCAAATATAGGAAATGTATTGGCTTATATAGGTTACAATTTATTAACAATTGCTGTTATATCGGTAAATTCTAAAAGCAGTATGGACCTATGGAACAAATTTGGGGTTGAACCATGAAGACAAATCTACTTGTAAATACTAAATATTACACAAATCAAGCATGTATACAAAGTTCTAGTGAATTATAAAAAAAATGTAAACTTGTTTGTGGCAGTATTAAAACTTTACCAATGCAAAATGTGTATTGCTCTTACAGAATATTAAATATAAATAATATGAAATCACAAATTTATTTAAAATTAAAATAACACGACAATTACATTGCTCACAACAAAATGTAATTAATGTAAAGACACAGCTTACCTTATTTTATCAAACAAATATTGACTTGCGCAAAAAACTGGTGATGTCCTTATAAAATTACCACACATAAATCACAGAAAATATAATATTATATCTAAATATAAAATCCCAAATTAATTTAAAATTTAAATAACTCAAAATAATTACACTACTCACAGTCACAACTCGCAATAACACTTGAACACATGTCAATGACATTTCAATCATTTTCCATTTACTAGCTAGTGACATCTCGTAATTTGATCTTTTAACTGATCGATTATCTAGAAAAATCAGCTAATGTTAAATTCTCCAAATAAAAAGTTAACTTGATACATAATTTAAATACACATAGTACTACCATGGTATGTTAGCCCATTGACGTGCTAGATGTCGCTACTGGTATAGTTTTAAAGCAATCAAAATATTTTTATATGTATAATCGCCTAAATGTCATATATCTGGAACCTCAATGTTTACCCATTGTTTTTTTCTTATGATGGTAGTACCATGTATATTTATATTATGCTTGATACAAATAGATATGAACGATGAACATAACTATGGCCCCTGTTAGAGTGCAGAAACCAACTACCGTAGAAATTGACCACCCTCAAAACTGTGACAGTTTAAATAAAACATACTTTTATTTTACAATTATTTCGTGATGTGATTTTAACTAATGTACAATTTAAAATAGATCAATAATTTATTAATTTCAGTCTTGTATCCTTAAAGAATAGATTTATATTTATATAAAACAATTTACAAATCAAACGAATCCGCAAAATCATGAGCCGAAAGTGGTTTAACCTTACGTTTCTTTTTTTTAAACATTGGTGGGGCAGTCGACGGTCGCGGTGTGTGTACGTCAGCTAGCTTTTGTTTGGTTCGTATCTCCTCTAAAATTAAACTTCGCTTGCGATCGTATTCAATACGATTAATAAAATTATGATAATTTCCATGTATCAAACGTGTCATCCATGTTAACCCTTTGACCATGCGACGATACGAATCATTGCCGCATACATCAACAAATATTGGCGTTTTAACGATTTCGGCATAGTTTTCAAAATCATACACTTGTGAAAATTCAAACACGTTTAATGCCGGAAACGTGTCCTGAAACGTTCCTAGTATTAAAAATGGTTTACCATTTAAACTATTGTGAGCTAGAAGTGTTTTGATAATATTACGATTGCGATTAATGTATAATTGTGAACGATCACATTTTATCGTGAATATTACGCCCATGCACTAAAATAAAAAAACATTAGTCATATATTTAAAAATTTAAAACACAAATTTATCGTCACATCTGCATAATAGTACTGCCAAATATCGATGAGCCGATCATTTCCACCTATTTCTATTAGTCGTACAGTATACTCTGGATACTCCAATTTATACACCTTAACACCAACTGTTGATGTAAAATCGGTGCGTTCTAGTTCACATAGTTGATGGCACAGCTCTGATTTGCCCGAGCCTGATAATCCTATGATGATGATATCAATTTCGCTGAAAAATAATTTTTAAATAATTAAGAAGTCAATTATTATGGAAAAACGCTGCTTTTACTTTCGATTGGCAATGCCATTTTTATGACACAAATTAAAACACTTTTTTCGTAATTCTCGAAGACAATTCATGATTTGTGTTGTTTTTATATTTCGCAAGGTATAAAAACGTCAAATTTTGATTTGTTATTATATTTCGTGTGTTGCGTTGGCAACGCGTAAGGCCAAACACATCGAACAATGGTCATAAACTCGTTTACAAACCTAAACGTTTATTTCTGGTATTGCTTTCAAATTTTATGACAGTAATTATAAAGGCTAACTCAATACCAATTAGCTCTTTCGCAGTTAGCTTTTACGCCCAAGTTTAGGTCGGTCAACGGTCACCCACATCAAAAAAGCTTGAGTACAGCTTCACTATAATTATCCAACTGTATCTTGCATAGCTTCTGCCACCCTATACTAGTGTATAACATTGTTCATTCCATAGATTCTGCACCTTAACATGACAAAAAGTTCATTATCACAATTGCTTAAAACCTTGGAAAAATCAGTTTTTCACCCCTTAAGTTATACCACCGTAATAAAATTCGTCTTAAATCATTACCATAGTTACCCTATTAGTACATAGACGTCAGTAGCAAACGAAAAATGAGCTGATTGAAAGAATTGTTCAAATCGAAGCCGTAGAAAATTCTTCTATACGGGACGTATCCTCGATCAAGTGTTGATTATATTAATTAACATTAAAATATAATTAACTTCTACAAATCACTAGACAACTATTAAATCAATTTAAAATAAAAAATCGGTACTTTGCAAAATGTTCAATGAACTTAAAATAATATACTTACACATGGAAGAGATGCGACTGTCAAATTATGAAACAAAATCAAACAAAAGTCATGTTTATTGTGCTTGTCAAAAGATGTACACAAAATTGTTTTGTTTTTAATTTTTTCAATTTAAAATTCGAAATTTATACGTTATACAGTGTATTAACATCAACTATAGTAGCATAATTTTAAAATGGTTCGCCGATGCGCTGTACACAATTGTAATTCAAGTGATATAAATGTAATATCGCATCGCTTCCCACGCTCGGAAAAATTGGCTGCAACTTGGCGCGATGCACTCGGAATTAAAGATATTCCATTACCTTATTTAATATCGAAATATGTGGTATGCACGTTACATTTCGCGCGAACCGACTATCGTAATTCGCAATCGAATTTTTTAAATAGTACAGCCATACCGAAAAAACCACAAACAGATCCCGAGACCCCGGAAAAATATTCGTTAATGGGCATGTTGGACGATTATTACGGCAAACCGATGAGTAATTATCGAAAGGAACGTGACACAACACCAGCAAAATCGGAAAAAACTATTATGGTGTATGAAATTAGTGAATTTCAGGATATGGAAGCACTTCAAGAGGCGGACAACGATGTTGTAGACGAACAAAATAATGTTGTTCAAGAAGATGAGAATTCAGTTACTGAAATTCTCGAAACGAATGATATTGATGTTGATGGGCACGATAATGGTGAGGACGATGGAATTGTTATGGAATATATGCCGGAACCGCAACTTAAAAAGCGTAAATTCGATTCGGACACCACATATGTAAGACTTGAAAATAATGTGGTGGTTGCATTAAGCGAACAAGAAGATGATGATGGTGAATGTTATGAAGAGAACGAGGACGAACAATTACAATTTCATGAAGAAAGAAACTTGGAAAGCGATTCTATTGATGTAATATTTTTAGAAAAAGATTCAAACGATGGACAGTACAACGATGATGGATCAGTTCAAATAATCAGCAGCTCAAAACCCGAAAAACAGCTCGATACACGAATTAAGGCCGAACAACAATCTAATAATGTATTTGAATCAGATTATGATGAGGGTGAATATGCTAGTTATACGCGAAAAGAACTCATTGAAAAACTTCTTGAGTCTAATAGAACAGTAGAGGAACTAGAAACAAAGTTGAAGAGTATACAAGGTGCTCAAGATGAAATGGTTAAGAGTATTGAAAATTTCAAAAAAATATTCAATGCGTAGTATTTTTCAAATGGTTTAGAATTTAGGAGATGATTGTAATATATAATTAATTTTAAGTAAATAGAAAACAGTAAAATTGCGTATACATTACTTTGAAATCGAATTAGGTTTTTTTTTTGTTCCCTTTTATTTTGAAATTCACTGATTCGTGATTTATTCTCAACATCCAGCCAAATCGTGGACGCGGCAAGGTTGTCTGCAATACCTGGTTGTCTTCTTGAATTTTATGTGTACGTGGAATGCCACGCTCCATTCATCTAGTAATTACATTCGTGTAATTACTAGATGAATGGAGCGTGGCATTCCACGTGTCACATGGATTTTGCATTCTAACAGTGGGTCGTAGTAGTTGATTTAAAATCTATTATGTATATGGGTCTAGTTACTATTTTCGGTTACATTACTAAAGTTCGATCGGTGATGACGATGAACACAACTATGACCCCCTGTTGGAGTGCAGAATCCATGGGCCAAACCATCGTCCATGTCAGTGCAGGCTGGCTGGAACAATGCAATGTGCAGATGGATTTAAAATCGAACCTGTATTCGTGCGTCCTCAATTTTTACTGGTGACGGCGTAAGGTATGACGTTAAAAATTAACTGCGAAAGAGTTGGGAGAGCTTCGGTCCCCCCAGAACAGATTGCAGAGTTCAGAAACAAAAAAAAACATTACTGAAGTAAATTTATGAATGCCTATAGGCATTCATAAATTTGAATCATATTGGGGGAAACTCCTATGCTTCGAAAAACTTCTAAACGAGCATGCTATCCTTAGAATTCCACCACAGCATCCTTGGCTTGTCGTAGAAGGTGACTAAACAAAGGTTGGATCGCTGAGCTGACTACCCACGACCGTAAAAACCTCATTGTTAAATATATATATATATATATATATATATATATATATATATATATATATATATATATATATATATATATATATATATATATATATATATATATATATATATATATATATATATATATATATGTATGTATATATATATATATATATATATATATATATATATATATATATATATATATATATATATATATATATATATATATGTATATATATATATATATATATATATATATATATATATATATATATATATATATATATATATATATATCAACAAAAAAAGTATACCTCCAAAATTTTAAACGACCCCTTATGTTAACGGACACGCAGTTTAGGATCAGGTGCGTTTGATGGCCCTGTAGCATCCATGAAAGAGTATTGCTTGGAACCCGTTGCTCTCTAAGGAACTCAATGGCCAAAAAGTGGTGATTATGTGTCCCAAGGCTATATATTGCTTTACAGTAGAGATGACCTCGGTAATCTTGGTGTTGGTTTTATTCTTGGACCCAGGATGAAAAAGGCTGTTTTGGATTTCAACGCAGTTGATAATCGTAGGTGAATGCTACGCTTATGCATACGACTACCCAACCTGATAATTAGTTGTGTTCATGCGCCCACTGATGTAACTTATGTAAGCCAACCCAAAGATAAAGACTCATTTTACGACAATTTGGATGATCTGATGGTATCTATACTGGAGCACAACGTCCGAATTGAAGGCAAATTGGTCAGGTGGTAATTTCTAAAGGAAGGTCATCCAAGATGTTAGATCTCATCGGTCGGCTGCCAAAATCTGGAAGCAGTGATCATTGATTGGAAACTGCAAAGTTAAGATGCCAGTTTTCGTACAAGTCAGGGGTCACAGGAAAACGAAACTTACGTTACAACTGTAAAGGTCTGATAAATGAAGATAAGAAAGCACAATATCAGTATCTTGTTAGTAGTAGCATTATGGAAACCAACCATGATCCTGTTGATGTGTTCACTCTACGGGAGGTATTGAAAACTTCGGTTTTCGATATCCTGAGAGAATCCTTTGTGGACCTATATTTTCAACGTTATTCGAGTAGTATGGCAAAGCGAAGTTATGCCTGATGAATGGAAATTAGAAAGTAGCCGAGTTGGGCCTAAAACTATCGCGGTATAGCTCTCCTTTGCGCAGCATACAATATACTGTCTTACATAATATTGGAAAGAATCACTCCTCTGGCAGAGGAAATTGTAGGTAGCTACCAAGGAGGTAATCACTGATTTTGTCTGATTCGGTCAGTCACTGATCAAGTTTTCTCGCTGAGGATGATTCTTTCTAAATATTCCGAAACAAGTGTTCGTACATCAGGTGTTCCTGGATTTCCAACAAGCCTATGACTCAATCTATCGGAATAGTTCATAATTTGCTTTGCGTTGTCTGGGAATACCTGACAAATATGTGCGTTTATGTAAAATCCCAGTAGTGCAGTCACAATGTTGTGTCAAAGTTAAAAACAAGCTATCAGGAGTTTGTGCAATAAGCTCTAGGGTTCGGCAAAGGGATGCTCTGTCCCCGAAACTCTTTAATCTCTAGTTAGAATTTGTTTTTTGTAAAAGTGAAACACCTCAGAACAACATCTTGTACCGTCAGTTCGACCAGGTTCCAGCATATGCAGATGATATCTGTGTAATTGGACTGAATGGTAACGGTGTCAAAGAACTACTGGATCCACTTGTATGATTCTCAGTTTTAATAGGTCTAAACATCAATGAGTCCAATTCCAATATTAATGCGTATGATATACCTCGGGTCCCTTATCACTCATGATAACTGTGTGGGAGTGGATATTAAAGTGCGCCTTTTCACTGGTAATCGAGCTTTGTATGCCTTACGCCTGCTGCTATAGACTTGATGCTAAATACCTTGCAAATGCCGACAAGCGGAAGTTGTACAAGGTGTTAATCAGATCTGTTTTACCCTGTTTGGGTGTCAAAGTTGGACCCAGACGGATGAGTACGATAGATACTCATCGTAGAGGTCGCTTTCGGCGACAATAACTCCACGATGTAGAGAACAACTTGTCTTTTTCGGGTTGTCTAGTACAATACGAAGAACAAATTATGGGATCGAATCTGATGGAGCCAGACTATTTAAACGGTTCGGGACAGTAATGGCCTTTAAAAAAGAATTTCAGAAGCTTGAAATTAGAATTAAAGTGATTGAGGCACAACGGGAAAAGTGTTCTTCCTACATTGAAGAGTTCTGACACATCATCATTTTGAGGGAACTATACTTTCTGAAAGCTACTTTTTCAAGACTTACAAAACCGAGCTTAAAAGAGAGTTATAGCATAAGTTGTAGATGTCATGTCCAAAATATCAAGAACTGTTTAAGAAAGAGGATCCAAGAAACAACGAATTTATTGCACCAATTAAAGTTAATGAAGTAAGGAAGGTATAAAAAGGAAAGCAACGAAAGAGTAAAAGCTGAAAATGGATGCTCTTCAAACGTAACTCAATACGTAATTATAAATTAAATTTTTATTTTTTTTTTTTGGTTCATAGCACTTAAGATAATAATATATCCTTAATATGAATTTTCTAGCACAACAAACACACAGCAGAGCTAAAAGGTAAAGGAAGGGTTAGGGGGGAATAAAAGGAATAAAGGTTTTAAATTTTCTAGTTTTTTACTTTTGATACTAAGTCTGCATCTGTGTAAATTGTATACCAAGGCGAACGTCTCATCACTCAGTTCATTCCACATTCGCGCACTCGCAAAAACGAATTTTTTAATTTATTGGTCCTGTCAAATTTTATTTCCTGATTGTACTTGTGCAAAGACCATCTTAAATTACGCGCGGATCTTGACAAACCAAAACCATGCAAAAATCCAAAAAGTTCTGATGAACAACGACCATGAAAGTAAAACAAGCATAAGGCTCCCACATTACGCCTATGGGATAGATAATAATCAAGATTAGATAATAAATTTACGTAGATAATAATAATCAAGATAATAAAGATAATAATCAAGATTAGATAATAAAATTATTTGAGATGCGTGGTTTTGGACCCGATTAGAAGTAAAGTCAAATAGGTTTTCCGTACACCTGCCCAAATATGAAAATTATAGTAGCCAGCAAACTAGATCCACTAGTCAGAAAGCCAAAAAGACTGCGAATAGCCACCAGTTCGGCCAGAAAAATACAGGATTGAAATATGTTGAGATTCAATCCAACCCTGTTGCCTTCACTCTATTCAAGAAATGTAAAAAATCTTACTGCGAAAGATTGTTTCGCAATGAAGAAGAAGGTATACAGTTAAGAGGTGGAAAGTAACCTGCACTCAGAATAGAAGTATATATGAGATAGAAGTATATTGGATTGAGAGTTGCTGATAGAAGAACATTGATAAAAATTAGAAAAAGGGTCTGAGAAAGAACAAATTCTTTATCGATTTTCCAGAGGAAGGGGAAACTGTCTGAAAGTACATAAATCGATGACAGGGACATAGATCGGTGACACAAACATGATAATGGATTTGACAGTGATTTACAACAATATTTAAGAACAATTGGAAGAATACCATCCGGCCCGACTATGACTTGTTTGTGTTAATGATTGCAAGGACTTTACCGGCAACTTTAGGCCAGAATCTGATGAATCTTATTATTTGGCTTAGAGAGACTGAAAGGAAGGGACTGCTCCATTCCTGGGAGAATGACAGTCGAAACCAGAATATCTGCACGATCAGTATATTACCGAAAGCAAAACAAGAGTTCCATTCGAAATTTTGAAAGAACTTGTTCATTTCTACTAAGCCTTTATTTTTATAGTGTCATAATCGACGTATGGAGGGACGTTCTCTTGTCATGGCCACAACGTAAAGCTTTGTTATTTCGCAATTTGCCGCATGATTTTAGAACCTCTTCCATTGACCCTGATAGAATTATTTCTTCCTAGCCCCTTGGTTCAATTATGAGTTATGAATTATTTTTACATTAACAAGCTGTTGGAGAAATAACGCCATTGTACGGGTTGAACCTTGGGATAACTATTTTATATGGCTTACACTTAAGTACTGAGAAAGAAAGAAAATATTGTTTTCCTAACCTGAATTTTATTTCTGGCCTTACGCGTTGATATAAGCATCTATTTTTTTCGAACATCCTTTAGTTATTATACATCATGTAAGACGCACAACATATCACTTTCTGTGATCACTTTCTGTGTATAGATCACTTATTTTCCAACTTAATGCTTTAGTTAGGAGGCCCCTATCGAGCTAGTACTACCCCTACAAAATGTGAACTCGTAGAGGTGTTCCCAACATTTAGCATTACCACTGAAAATAACGAAAAAGCTCTTCAGTAGAGATTTACCTCTATTATAACTTATAAGTAACTATCAGCTTCCCCATTCAACATATTTTCTCTTTGAGTATGAAGCTCCCTTGGAAGTTTCGCGAATATGTATAACTTTTCTTCCAGCCCACTAAGGTCTGGTATACTTTTCTTAGCAATTCAGCATACGATGCAGCTATTTTTGCGTAATCAAAAGCGTATTAGGCCGAGTTGATTGTTTTCGATTTCGTGCTACCTTTAGCCATTCTGGTTTATCTTCTACCGCTTCTTTCTCCAGTTCTCTTTCTGGTTCTAAGGTCAGCTCCAAGTTTGTCAGAATAGACGCATTTGTTGTAATTAATTTTTTTTACCAACTAAAGATCAGTCGGTGAATCTCTTTTCCTTTTAACAGTGTCTGCATTACAAGCGTCCAGGTTTTTGTTTACCTTTTTATCTTCAGTAGTCGAAATGCCTACAGGTTCAACACTAATAAGACGTCTCGAATTGTTGGAACATATAATTTCCTGTATTACTTGTAGATCCGTCTCGTGTTACTGACCCGATTATGTATGGGTGTGAGAGTTGGCCCTGACTTATGATTATTAAAGATGGCTGATGATATCAGGAATATGATGAAAATTCCTGATATCACCTATTAAGTAAAAAAGCAGCGCGTACTGTGCTAGGGCATGTTGTGCAATCTGATTTTAAACGGATGATGCAGCCAGCAATTTCTAAGAGGAGAGAGAGTGTTGAATTATTAAGTATGAGAGAGCCTTTATTTTGTTTTGTTTTTAATACTAGCCGCTTGTGGCGTTCTATTTCCTTCTTGTACTTATTCTCTAAAATAAATACCTCGTGTATGGACGCTTGTCTTTTTTATTCGGATTAATTATTTCTTTTTATTTAAGCACATAATCACATCAGGTTATGGGCCCAGACCCACTTAAATAATAAAAAAAAAAAGAAATTCAATTTGTTAAATTTCGTGGTTAACGAGTTTAGCATAATTATTTTTTTGTGTAAAAAATAAATAAAAAAAAATTAAAAAGGCGGCAATGTTAGAGAAGTTACGTGGAAGGGTTAACTATGAGACATGGAAATTTGCTGCACAAGCGTATCTTCAAATGAATGACCTTTGGAGTTATGTTGAGGGCACATGAAAGGAAAGTGATCCAGAAAAAAAAATGAAGATTCAAAAGCCAAGGCGTCGATTATTTTATTAGTGGACAGTGTGAATTTTTCACATATTCAAAAAGCAAATACGGCGAAGGATGTTTGGGACAGTCTGAAAGTGGCGTTTGAAGATTCTGGTCTACTTCGTCGTGTAGCATTATGGTGTGAACTAGTTTCAACAAGACTAGCGGATTGCGCTACGTTGGAATTTTTCGTCAACAAAATTATTATGACCGCCCACAAGTTAAAAGGAGCCGGCATGGAAATAGACGATGAGTGGATTGGCACATTGTTGTTTGCTGAATTAAGCCCGTGATTATGGTAATAGAAAATTCTGGCACAAAACTTTCGGCTAACTTAATAAAAACCAAACTACTTCAAGAAATTCGTTAGGATGATAGAGTTGAGGGCTCTGTCTCTGCATTAGCCATTTACGTGAAGCCAGCAAAGTCAAACAATTATAAGAAGAAGAAGAACCAAGTAAAGGATGGGAAATATTTTGGATGTGGCGTAGTTGTTCACTTCAAAAACAAATGTCCGAATACGCAGATGGCTAATCATTCGTCAGTTTTTTCGTATTTGACGGCATGCAATATTAAAACGAATGAGTGGTATATAGATTCTGGTGTCTCTGCACACATGACATGTGAACAACTTTGGATGGAAAATCTCAAACCAGTGTCAGAATCAGGGGAGGTCATGATTGCAAATCAATCATCAAAATTGAAGGTCGAATTGATTGGCAATGTTTTACTCCAGCTACGGGTGAATAATCGTATAGTCAATACTGGAGTTGTTGTTCTATACGTACCAGGACTTTGCACAAACTAATTGTCAGTTAAGTAAGGCAGGGAAGTAAATGCAGGGATGTTCAAAGTAACACACATGAGTGAAACATGTTGAGGATCAATGTGAGAATTCATGGGAATTATGGCATTGACGTCTAGGACATGTGGGTCACGATAGCTTGATGAGATTACGAAATAGGTTTGTGGACGGGATAAGTTTTGTCGGAGGTCAACAGGATAAGTGTGAAACTTGTATAAAGGGGAAACAGATTCGCCTTTCGTTCAAGGACTGCAAATCTCGGACTTTCAAAGTACTAGAACTGGTACACACTTACCTGTGTGGTCCAATGCTATAGTTGATTCATTTGGTGGCTCGCGATATTTTGTGACTTTCTTGGATGATTTTAGCCGCAAGATTTCCGTGTATTTCATAAAAAACAAATCAAACACCTTGAATGTTTTCAAGGAGTTCAAAGATTTTGCGGAGAATCAAACGGGTCACAAAATCAGAACGTTGCGATCAGATAATTAAACAGAATACTGCAACAGGGAGTTTTCTAAATTCCTTCGAGAATCTAGGATACAGCATCAAACAATTGTACTCTATACGCCAGATTTATGTTTTTTGAAGCAAAGCATGACAACAGATTTTGGGGTGAAGCTGGCAACACAGCAGCTTATCTTGTGAATTGTTTACCATATCGTGGGGCTATCGATAAAACGCATGAAGAAATTTGGTCCAATAAAAAACCAGATTTATCTAACTTGAAAGTTTTTGGATGCAGGGCAATGGTCTATATTCCAAAACAAAAGCGCCAGAAATTTGATTTGAAATCAAAGGAATACATCATGGTCGGCTACAGCGAGAATAGTAAAGGTTATCAAGTTTTTGATTAAAAAATCACGAGTGGATGTCAGTCGTGATGTCATTTTTCTGGAGGACCAACGCTGTGAAAACACGGAAATTGATTTTCTAATCACTTTTATCCATGCAAAGATGTTACAACAGCAAGTTTAGAAGGAGCATCTAAGTAGATCTCAAAAAAGTGAGGATCTAACAGCTGAAGATTCAATTGACGTTTCGGGTAGTAATGAACCGTCACATGAGAAAGAGAACGATGGTTCAGTAAAGGAGGCTATGAGCTGCTCAAATGCGTCTCAATGGAAAAAATCTATGGAAGAAGAGTATCGTTCGTTAATCGAAAACGAGACGTGGTCGCTTACAGATTTGCCACCTGATCGTAGAGCAATTCAAAGCAAATGGGTTTTCAAGCCCAAGTACATCAGAAAAGGAGTGGTAGATCGGTACAAGGCTCGTTTGGTAGTGAAGGGCTGTGCTCAGCGTAAGAGCATTGACTATGAGGAGACATTCTCGCCCGTAGTTCGCTACTCGCCGATACGTTTTTGGATTGCGGTAGCTGTGAGATACGATTTAGAGATCGATCAGATGGGTGAGGTTACAGCGTTTCTTCATGGCGATTTGAGCTAGAAAATCTATAATATTCAACCTGAAAAGTTTAGTGATGCAAGTCAACGTGTTTGTTGTTTGAAGAAGTCGTTATACGGACTCAAGCAGTCCAGTCGTGTATGGAATCAGCGTTTGAACACTATCTTGCAGATTTTTGACATGAAATGCTCAAATTACGATGCATCCATTTACTATTTAATGGATGGTAGTAAGATGTTGATTGTGGCGATATGTTGACGACTTGCTCATTTTTACCAACGACAAAGTTTTGAAAGCTGAATTGAAGTTGTGTCTTTAAAACAATTTAAAATGAAGGACATTGGCGAAGCCAAATGTGTGTTGCGCATGCAGATTACGTGAGACCGCAAGACGGGAACGATTTCAATAAATCAAAGCCAGTATATTCAAAATATACTAGAACGTTTCCAAATGGCCGATTGTAATAGTGTAAGTGTTCCAATTGATCTAAATCAGAAACTTAATTCAGAAATGTCGCCGAAGAATGAGTCAGATCGTGAATCCATGAAAGATGTGCCATATCAAGGAGCAGTAGGGAGCTACTTTTTTGCTACCCAGGTATCACAACCAGATATACAGTTCGCAGTAGGGGCTGTCCACAGATTTAATAACAATCTAGGCGTTGCTCATTGGTTGACAGTAAAGCGGATCATGTGATATTTGAAAGGTACAATCGAGATGAAACTGACTTATTCAAAAAATGGAAATGAAGTAGTGCAAGGTTATTGCGATTCAGATTGGGCAAGTGATTCAGTAGATCGACGTTCGACAACAGGCTATGTATTCAAACTGCAAGGTGGAGCAATTTCATGAGCGTCAAAGAAGCAACCAACAGTTGCTTTGTCTACAACAGAGTCCGAATACATGGCTATGTCTTTTGCAACCCAAGAGGCTATTTGGTGGTGGGGTATATGTCAGGTGTTCCTAGGTGAAAATACATGTTCAACCATCATACACTGCGACAACAAAGGAGCGATCCAACTAACGGAGAAGACTGGTTTTTCACCCCAAAACAAAGCATATAGATGTACGTCATCATTTTCTGCGCGAGAAGATAAATGACAAGGTGGTTAAATTTGTTTACGTCAACACAAACAATATGTTAGCAGACAGCCTTACCAAACCGGTGACACCAGAAAAGCACAGGTTCTGTTCAATGTGAGTGAATCTTGTAAAGAGTTGCGTTCTGGAAAATAAGGCTCTAGTGGAGGTGTTGAGTTGTTAAGTGTGAAATAGCCTTCTCGGAAGTAGAGAACAACTTGCCTTCTTCTGATTGCCTAGAACAATACAAAGAGTAGGCTCGGGACCAAAAGCATGGAGATGGATTGTTAATTCGGTTAAAAGCCTGTAAATACTGATTGGTATTATTATTATTACTATAGTTTGATGAGAAGTATCGTGATGCAGTCGAACAATAGAATGCAGCTTATCATAAATATGACTACAAAAGGTTCTTTCTTTATTAAGAATGGCTTAATGAATTCAAAACCTGACTATCTTCACTGACCAAAATATATTTGTACAATTTTATTCAATAACTCTTATATCAAACAAGTCAACCGAACCATTAAAATATGAATAATCTAAAGATACGGCTATTAATATATAAAAACCAAACAATAGATACAATTTACGTTCTATTGACGTCATATAAACCAGCTTGCGAATACTTCAATAATCCCATTAATACTTGTTTTAACGCACACGATCAGTGATCACGTATGCAAATATAAATCAAGTGACATCCGATTTACATTTTATAATCACAACCGCAAAACATTTTGTTGCTCGCTGTTTAATTTAATTTTACTCTCAACTTGCTTTTGTTTTTTATTTATTTTGTAGTATAAAAACTAAAAGCAACATAACTCCGGCAAACTCACAACATCATTCGTTCGTAAGATCCTATAGAGTGCGCACAACGTTCGGCTAATTTGCTTTGAAAATTAAATTTAAATAACAAAAGAATAATGGTCGTTACAAGTGATTTAGATGTAAAAGTTAAAGAAATTACAAAATGGCTTAAAACCCAATCACATCTTCCCGATACAATGGGTAAATAATAAAATTTAAATAATTAATGTCTTTTAAATTAGTGAACTAATTAAAAAAATTTATGTATATTGCATAACAGATAGCATCCTAATGAAACGCTTCATTTATTCGAGTGATTGTGATCTGGAAAGGACAAAGGCACTTATAAATACATCGCTTGCGATGCGCACAAAAAATCATCACATTTTTATGGATCGTGACCCACTTTCGGAAGGAGCACAAATTGTTTTTCAAACAACGGATATGGTTCCATTACCGGTTGTGACCAAAGATAATCATAAATTATTTTTATATCGTTTGGCCGATTATGATCCATCCAAGGTACATTTTTTTTAAATATTTATTAAAAGTATTATAACTGTAGAAGTTGGACAAAAAGATTTGGCCGCAAAAAGAAAGTTTACGATTCATAAAGAAGTATATAAAGTGTTGAAATACATAAAGATACAAAAAATTTTAAAATGATTATGAACCAAAAAATAATTTATCATGTTGCGCGACTCGACCGGCTGACATATTGATTGGAAGTTATGTGTATAGATCTAAAAAACTGTGTCATGTATATAAGTGTGTGTTATAAAGCCCCTTAGGCGCTTAGGTATTTACAAATGAATTATTAAGTTTTTTTTTTTAAGTGTGGTTCGTATATGGTAAAGTGAATTTGATCAATGCTTAAGCAATAATACTCGTAACATACTCGTATAACCACATGGCATTTTGAATAAATTAAAAAGTGAAACATGTACGTTACTTAATGATTATAAACAAACGAATAAAATTGCAAATCCAATAGAAAGTTTTGAGGTGAATAAGTGGAATTGCAATGTTAAAGTGAAAATTCTAAGAGTTCAACGAACTTGATAGTGGCGCATCATTTGAATTCATATCATTTTAAATTATTATTCTTAGTAACAATCAAAGACAAACCAACCTATAAATATAATCTTTAAGTATTTTTTTTTTTTGATTTATTCTTGAATTTTTGCTGCCTAGGAAGATAATATAATCAAATTATATAAATTAACAAGACACCTTATGTAACTCTTAAGTTATTTTAAATCACAAGAAGTCATTAAAATTTTATGCTAAATGACTAAAATACTAAATCGTTGAGGTGTGGATCTGGTACTTCGATGCACAGATTACGATAGAGGCTTGTATTCGGATTCATTTTTCAGCAAAATATTGCAGCCTTTTTCTATACAGGATTAAGTTTGAATGTTTTCCGACTTTTAATTTTATTTTATATCATTTTCGTAATCTTAAGTTTTCTATCTAAATGCAGACCAATATATTTAACATTTTGTTGGTGTGTATACCGTCATGTTATTTAGATTAAAATTGAGTAACTGGAACCAGTTTATGGTTTTATGAAATTCCTGGATAATATCGTTTTTATTTTAGAATTTTTTTGTTTTGGATCTATATTTTACTTGATAATTTTTCCAGTGCTGGAGGTCATAAAAGACCATGATTCAAAGTGGTAATGTTAAACGTATTCGTTTCGTTCTCTTGATCTTGTTTCCGATTTTTACCCGTTTTAGTTGAGTTGTAATGCTTGGTGACCTTCGTATAATTGCCATTGCGTTTGAGAGTGGAACTATTTATAGGATTATGAGTGTATACTATCCGTTGTAGCTTTTTAAATACATCTGATAGTTTTGTATCTCGAGGAGAAGCAAACGATTTACTAAACAATCCGATTTTTTGTTTTCCTTTATCTCAAATTTAGGAGCATAGGACGTTTACTAGGCTGAACCATCATACTCTATTCGGGGCTATTGCTTTCAGTTCTCCCCATGTATTACCGAGATGTTTTGCTTCAGCTAGCATTGTTCGGTTCCCGGTTATTGCTGGTCTACCGACTCTCCTCTCCCCTTGCGGATTCCTTTCCATTGACATTCGGATTATATCATTAATTGGTACCTTTCCTTAGTGTGTGTCCAATCCATTTCCATTTTCCCTCTTTAATTTCACACTCAATTTTGATCTTTGTAGTTCGTGACAAGACGGATGCATTCCAGATCTTGTGAAGCATATTGAATGTATTTCTTGCTTTTTTGATGCGTTGGTTGATGTCCTTTTCAGTTCCGCCTATTTTCGCTGCAGTGCAACCGAGATATGCGATTTTGTTAATATCCTCGATGATTTCTTGATTGATGATGATGGGTGTGTGTGTGGGTGTGTGTGTTCGTGTTTAGTCTTTAGTCTCATAGCCTTTGTCTTTCTAATTTAATTTTGAGACTGACTTCCTGTGCCAAATCAGGTAGTTTCTGGGCTTTATGCTGCATAGCTGCGTATTTATGCTTTAATATATATGTCATCTGCTTAGTCCAGGTCGTTGAGTTGCTTTATTGGAATCCAATGGGTTCCAATATCTAATATAACATTAAGAACAGTAGTGGAGAGACCATGTCTGGCACTCCGTGTGTTGTAATATTTGTCACTCTGCTTTCCCTTGCATTGAACTTTATTTCCGGCATCTCCGTGCATTTCCCTAATGAGTTCAATTACCTTTGTCGGAATGCCCAATTAACAGAGTACTCTCTAGATTGCGCGTTGGAGTCAAATACTCGAATGCACGTTCCAAGTCCACGAAGAGTATAGATATAGTGGTGAGTTCGACTATATATACGGTGGTGCTGGTTGACCGCTGGTGATATCTGCACAAAAATTATCGTTGCTAAGACCTTTATTGTACTGTTGAAGAGGGAGATGCCTCTCAAGTGTTCTTGCACTCTCTAAGGTCGGCTTTCTTCGGGATTGTTATACTCTTTCTGCACTTCTGTGGAATTCTATCAATATTCCAAGGCTCTGCTTATAGCGGAGTTAGAGTTTTTAGCGTCAGAGATGCGTCACCATTTAGTAATTCTAGCATTTAGTAATTCTGGGTATTTATGGTTTCGTTACATCAGGGAGCTCGTCATTTTGTTCGTTATCTGTTCCGTTGTCCTTGAAGAAATCTTTCCATCTATTTAGCTGTTTATTTTCACATGTGTAGCAGTCTTAACGTAGGATTCTGCTATTTGTTCCCATTACTTTGGAGATTGAGATAAAGCGTTTCTTTGAATGTGCCTTTGGTGTCAGTATTTTTCAATCTCTCAACGTTGAATTTCCTCCGACTGATATTTACGTATTTCACTGCTAGTTTGATTTTAAATGTTACTATTAACAGTTGATGATTGCTGTGTACGTCTGCTCCTCTTATTGTTCTGACATCTTGTAAGGAGGATAGGAATTTCTTGTCAAGCAGTACATGATCAATTTCAGTTTTAGTTCTTCTATCTGGTGATGTCCAACTCTAATTGTATATATTCTTGTGTGGGAACTTGCCGCCTCCTATGAATAGCTAATTTAAGATGCAGTAATCATTTTTGTTCCATTCCAGTTTTTCACTTTTTCTACTGTGATGTGTTTCAAAGCGGTCCCAAATTTGAACTAAACCAAGTAATGGTTGCTTGACTTTGGTGAAGAAGTTGTTGTCGTATTATCTTTTTCGGCCACTCGCCACAATTGGAATACTATAGATTTAAACAGTTTCAAATATTTGCATTGCAAATTGTCTTTTCTCCTAATATAAGGATCTAGCGATACTCTTTGTTAAACAAACCTCAAAATGACACATAGTTGTTTTATTTTAGAAGTTCGTGGATTATGGATCACCTTGAGCTCCTTATATTATTCTGAATTTTCAAATTTATTCTCCGGGAAGATATGGCCTGTAAATACTCTTATCTTTGATAATTGACGGCTGTCTATCCATGATTGGGATGCTTAGTTTCATAAAGGATATAACCAATAATAGTAATAAACTGTGTTTTAGAAATATAGTAATGTAACTCCATTGGTAAAGAAACATAATTTTAAAAGTTTCTTTTTATCGGCGCTCCTCGACGTTATAATCTTTTGCCTAAAGAGCTACAGAATGTAGCTACTCGAACAGGTTTCTTAAAACAACTTTGAATTCGACTTTTCCAATATGTTTCAATGGAATACATTTTTAATGTATGCGAATGATTTTCCATCCGACTTCTTAAGATTCGAGTTAATTTAATTTAACCCTTTCAGTCGTGAATTAAACCAGCTCATTTAAAAAATTGTATATGTGTTTAGTTGAGTTGCTGGAGAGTATGGTAATACTAATACTCCGAAACCAACGATTTTGGTAGCTTACATCGTGATGAGTAATTTTTATGGTAATGTGAAGATAAATGATAGACAGAATCGTATTGTATTTCTGTAAGTGGCCGGACTTCATGCTTTTGCACTTTCGATGACGTTGGTGATTATATTGACTGGAAAATTGTTAACTTTTATTGGCCGTTTTCGCTTTCTAATAGTTAGATTTTTCTGAATTAATGCTTGTGTTAATTTGTTTTTATTTACAAGCCATTTTGATAAATTTTTTCTGTATTCCAACCAGCAAAAGCAGACAGCACGGTCTACAAAATTAAATATCAGTCACAATGGTCACTTTTAGATTTGAATAATTTGCCATAATATCTTATCAGTTCATCCATCAAATCGACTCCGCCCATAGTTCCTATTGTTGAAAGGATAGATTAGATCTCGGGTTTTATTTTTTTATATTTACAAGAAGAAACTTTTTCTCGGTTTGGCTTGCATAATCTTTCAATCTAGTGTCTCGTTTATTTTCAAGATACCAATTCTCGTTGAATGTAAATATGGTTTAATAAACTAAGTTTTGGTCAGGAATATTGAACATTGGTTTTAGTCGTTTCAAATACAGTTTCTCACCCAACTCGGAGATAGCTAGGTATAACAATAAGTTTGGACTCTATGATGTCACTCGCTAAGCAGGCTTGTCCGATTTTTTATCATGATTATTTGTGCAACCTTGAAACAATCAGGCACGTATTTTAGACAAAACCAAGCATTTAATAAATATGTTAAATGGCATGTGGTTGAAATACTGCTGCCAGATATTGTGCAAACAGTTCGGATTTGTCTTTATTACTTCACACCTCTTCTCCTTTTATATTCATTATAGATGGCACTTGGATTAGGTGCTTCGTAAATCTTTAAGAAGTTTTCCAAAGAGAGTAATTTTTATCTTCAGAACCCAGTCATTTTAGATAATTTTCAGTGCAAGCTTGTGTAGGTTCGTTAATTAATCGATTGTTTCTTACAGTTAGTTAGTTAGTTTTAGGTGGCCGCCCAACAAAAGGACGAGGCATAGACACATATGGCCCGTAGCCTTACCACAGAAATTGCTTCTTCGCACTACCCTACTGTAACCAATTTGGGCTTCTCACAAAGCAGTAGATATATCTAACGCACAATTTACTGAGATCCGTTAGATCGCACAGGAGGTGAGTTCCCAAAAACTTGAGTCTGTTTGAGACAGACTAGGACAGGTGCATAACAAATGAAGTTTGTTTCTTCCTCTTCTTCGTCGTTACAGCTTCGACAGTAATCATGAAAGAAAACACCAAGTCTACTGGCATGCTTTCCAATAAGACAGTGTCCAATAATGACACTCAGAACTGTGCTAATATTATGCTGTTTAATAGATATTAGCTGATTAGACCTTTTTAAGTCCAGATTAGGCTAAATCTGCCTAGTAATTACACATGAGGTGCAATTTGCCGATCTATTGTTGGTAATTTTACGAGTTTCTTCTTTAAGGAGCAATTTGCATGTAGCAAGTGGTACTTCAATGTCCACCTTGCATAGTAAGATGCAGCAAGTAATACCTTGTCGCGCGAGTTCATCGGCTTTCATATTCCCCATAATATTGAAATGCCCTGGCACCCATATAAGATGAATATTGAACTATTCAGCCATCTTGTTAAGAGATGAAAGACAACTACGGGCTACTTTCAACGTGATAAAGCCTGATTTTACAACTTAATTAGCATCCTGACTGTCCATAAAACGGCCAATATCTCTTTCGGATATTACATAATACTTCATCCAGTCTATGGCTTCCCTGATTGCTATAAGCTCTGCCTGAAAAATACTGCAATGATCAGGGAGGCGGAAAGAAGGATTTACATTTAGTTCTTCGCCGAAAACCCCTCCGCCGACCATTTCATCAATTTTCGAGCGATTTGTAAAAAAGTTAATAAAGCCTGACTTTAAAACTGTTCCATTCATCCAGTCCTCTCTGGAAGGAATATCAGTTATAAATTTAACTTCGAGGTATGATGTCGAGATGGTGTAGTCGATAGATTTAGGGATTTCTTTGTCCGTTAGAATAGATGAGTATCCTATAATGTTACAGGACCACATAGAAATTTATTTAAGCTTTTATGGCTGTACTAGCAGCTACTTGCTTAGCCAGGATATCCAAAGGGATGATATGAAAGATAATCTCCAGTGCTTGAGTAGGAGTGCACCACTAATCTAAATGCACCACTAATACATAAGGTAGCAGTTCTTTGCACTTTCATCAGCAACTTTAAAGCCTATTAGCCTAAGGTCTTTGGGATTGCAATGAGAGCGTTTTCCCGCTTTTGGTATAAAAATTACATTTACTTCAGTCCATTTCTTTGGAGTGTGCCATAGTTCGAGGCTACTTTTGAAAATCATCTCAAGCCAGGGGACATTTAAATAAGTAGTTTTCTGAATATCGGCAGGAATAATGCCATCCAGGCCTGCAGACTTGAAAGGCTTGAAATTGTTTACTGCCAACAAGATTGTTCTCCTATTGACAATTATCCCCGCGAGGCGAGTAGCCTGAATAGGCTTTGGCAAAATAGGAGGAGAATAGGAACAACTCGGAAAATGAATTTCCAGAAGAAGCTCCAAGGATTCCCTACTTGTTGTAGTCCATTGTCCATCCGGTCGTTCATAACTTAGAATGACAGGACAAGTGGATAATATCTTACGTAGCCTAGCTTCCTCAGAAAACTCCTGTACTTTATCACAAAAGAGCCTCCATGAGTTGCTTTTGGCACTTCTCAGTTCATATTTATACGCTTTGAGGACCTCCTTATAGGAGTCGCAATCCATGTCAGTTTTTGTTCTCTCCGAGTTTTTAAAGAGCCGCTTGCATTTTAAGCGAGTTACTTGTAGTTCGTTCGACCACCATGGTGGACTAGGTTTATCCTTTGGTCTACTAATGGGACATGAACTTGAAATTGCTTCATTAAAAGCATCAAACACCCGGTCTCCATGACATCTAGCTCCTGTATTGATTCTGGAGATTTAGGTACTAGTGATGGTAGAGAGTTACTTAAAACAATTCTGAAAGTATCCCAATTGGTCTTCCTACGGTTTCTTAAAGTTGGAGTTTTAAAATATTTTATATTCAATCCGTATTCAAGATAACGATGATCAGAAAATGAGTGTTCCTTCCGTGTATTGCGGAACTATCCTCCTCTGGTTCTGGTGCCCCTGGCTTAGCAGCCCCATCCTTTTTAAAAACTTTTAAGGTGACATCACTAAAGCCGTAGCTTACCACACCACTTGTTTTGGGTAGCACCGCCAAAAACGGTGTGTTGATGATAATGACAATCGATCTGTTGTCCTCTTTAGCTTCTTCCACCCTGGCTATCTTCCAGTGGTAAAAGTTGGCAAATCCAGATTGCTAATCTGCAAAAATATCTTTTGGACTGCTCGGTTCCGCCGGAATCCACGCCCGAGCTCTCGGCCTACTGGGAATATCCTCCAACGAAATAATATCAAGCCTGGCTCCAGGCTAAACCACTCCAAGGCTGCTAATCACCTTTTTGTTAAGATCTAGAGATCTCTGATTGGCACAGGCTGCCAATTTGACATAGTTCCTGTACCAACCTCCATCCCGGCATATAGGAGCCACCCCAGGGTTTTCCTTCATAATCTTGAGGAATGAGGAGGCTAAAGCCTTTTTCAACTTCCTCCAATTAAAGGGAGTGATGCTGCGCCATCCTCGTGAGCTCCAGCAACCACCGGTATAACTAGTGGATCTTTTAGCACCTCTCTAAATGACCTACCTGCAGTTACCTGCATTTTAGATCTTTTAGTGGCCTTCGGTGATTTATCCTGTGATTTCTGTCTTTTGGACAGAGAGCATTCAGATGAAGCTCCTGGCATTGCTTTGACAATCTTAGTAGCCCACAAAAGCGTGGCTACATGTTTATCCGTTCTCACATCCACTGAAATTTCCTTTATCCTTTTCAAGGCTTTCCATGCTTTTCTCAGCATTGAAAGTTGGTTTGGAGGGACCTGCATTGTTGCTGCATAAATCCACTTCCCCACCTTTAGGTAGAGAGGGCCTACAGACCCGTTTCTTCTTATTTAGTTTGGAGGGATTGCTGCATTATTTTTGCACGTATTCCTTTCCCCAAATGAGAGAAGGCCTAAAGACCCGTTTCTCCTTATTTGGATTTTCCGGTTTTTTAAGAGTTTCGGACTCTATGACATATTCGCCTTTTTCTACGATAGTGAAATTGTCAATTGTTAATTCCTAATCAGTAAATTTGATGGTGAGCTTAAGTTTTTTTTTCTGTTTAATGACTAATGTACTCAGAGTCATTAAAACCAGTGTTTGGATGAAAGCATGGCTTTCTTCGATACCATTAATTTTAATGTAATTTGAGGCTATTCTTTCGAGATTTTGTACAGACAATCAAATTAGGGACTATTGGTATCTGTAGACTAGTAGGGTGATTTACTCGATGACTGAAATTCACATTCTGACATTTCTATTGAGTTATGAGTCGAGACCCGCAAGTGATACTTGATCAATCCGAAAATCTTATTAGAAGTTACTGTCTTATTTTATAACAATACATTATATTTACGATTGTACGGTATTCAAATAGTTATAAAATTTCAAAATTTTACGATTTTTTGATAACTTCAGTTCACCTTTAGCATATTTGTGTTTTATACCATAAGGTATGTCGTTTATTAATTAATGCGTTAATTTTTTTATGTTGTTGATGTATTACAACAAATTTATGCAAATTTTAATTAAAATATGATGTCTCTAAAATGAAACTAAACACAAATTGTGGCCTTGTACTTGAGAATTAATTAACAACATCATAAGATAGTTAAAAATTAATAAAATTTTGTCTTATTCACGTGGTTATTCATTTTAAGTGATTCGTTTGAATTTTTAAATCGATAATGTGGTCATTTCTATTCAAAAGTCGTATGTGAATCAATGTGGGGTTAAAATATGTACATATATTGAGATTTAAAAAAAACACAAGTAGTTTTATAACAAGGAATTGTCTTAATGCGTAATATGTATTTTATCTACTATCTAGTCTAGGTGTGTCAATACTTCTTGAAAAGTGTCAAATAGTAACATATTTATTGCAGAATTTATTATTTGATTTATTTATTGATGAATATCAAGGCTATTATATTAATAAGATTTTATTGTAATTCTTAAAACAATAGAAGTTTAAATATTTCAAGTCATTGCGGTGTCCTAGATTTCTGCATTTAAATAAAATGTATGTGTCTATATGTTAATGCTACTAATAAAAAATAATAAGATGCGGTTGCTCTTCTCTCAAAAATTGCTGCACCATCCATTTAAGATCGGCTCGCAGAACGTGACCCAAACAGTGTTCTTCCGGTCCTTTTACTTCATAAACGACATCAGAAATTTTCATTAAGTTCCTGTTATCAGCCATCTTTAGCTAGGGTTCAACTCTCACACCCATACATGACAATGGGCCTGACCAAAGTATAATTTCAGTTGGTAGGCATTTGCAAGGTATATTGATTTTAGATAAGGATGTAAGACATACAAAGCATAGTTACCAACGGTAAGATGAGTTTTTTATTGCCGAGGTATTGGAAGCCCAACCCACCTTTAAATGTGTGGTTACCACTTTCAAAATAAATTGAATCTTGGTTTCTAAAACCTGTGGTCATATAATTTTTTTGAGACTTATTGATATTGAGACCAATGGAAGACGAGAATCGTACAAGCATTGCTGTTATTTTACATAAACGCACATTTCTTTCAGTTATTTCCAGGCATCTCATAGCAAACCATAAGCTTTCTCGATGGATTGAGTCAAAAGCTTGTAGCTTTGAATTGGCCAATTTTTTTTATCCATACAATCATTTCTAAGGCCAAAGCTCACCCAACTCTTTCGTGGTTATTTTAATGTTCTACTTTACGCCAACGAGAGCCAAATCGAAGACGCACGAATACAGGTTCACTTTTTTTTTGAATTTCCATCAGCGCAATGTACTGACATGGACGACGGTTCGGTCCATAGATTCTGCACTCCAACAGGGGGTCATAGTTGTGTTCATCGTCATCACCGATCGTAATCAAGTGATGAAAAATCCCTTTTGCAACTCTCCCCCGTTAGGGTCCAAGCCCGGTACCTCCCGTTCCAAACACCGCAGCTTTAACCACAGAGCAGTAGCCAATTGATGATCATTGTCTATGAATTTGGTAGCCGACTGATCTTTGAGTGATTCAACTTATTTCCATGAATCATCTCATGATGGGGCTTCTCATTTTACTATGATGACTAACGACTTTCACAAAAATTATGTTCCACTCCATACTGTTCTATAAGAGATTCGTGCTGATTTGTTTTTTGTATCTAACTTTTAGAATAGAGGAAAACGCAACCAACAAAGTAATTTAATTTTAATTAACTTTCACTAATCCGAAAGATGATAAATTTCAGTATATAACAAACTTAACTCTGTAATTTATGTATGCTGGTTTCATAAAAGCATAGTACATTTATTTGTACTACGCAATTATTTGAACGGATCAACAACCTTCATCAATTCATCTATTACTACAAAAAACTCACAACAGCTGATACTGTAAACAAAATCGACTACCACACAAAAAATTACTACATTACACAATCTCAACGTGTTAATAATTGAGTTAACTTTCAGGTTTATCCAAATATTGACATTTACTAATTGTATGAAGGTAAATATTGAATTAAGTATTTAAAATCAATAACTTTGTGATACCTTTATTCGAATGTTATGTAAATTAAAATCAAATGAAGACAACAGTCATTATTAAATGTGTTTATAGCTTTTGGCCAAATACGAAACTGTCAATGCAAAAACTAATTAACAATGACAATATTTTAATTCACATTATAATGCTAAAAGTGTTGTCTAAATGTGGGTTATGAAGGCATAATTATTTACAGCCGAATTTGAAGATCACGGTTATTTATATTAGGCAATATTTACTGACTCATTAATTATAATTATATATTTATTGTTATAACCTTTGTAATACAATTCTTCCAACTCAATCCCCAAAACCATGTTATCACTCTCTCCCATCCCCTAGCAACCGTTGTATCCATGGGTGTTTTCCAGGCGTATGCAACACCTCCCTTGTTTTAGAAAAAGACAGTCTTTAAGATGAGATGGTAGAACTCATTGTCGATGTCGGTGTCTTGGAGGCAGTTGAGGTTGATGGTGATGTGTAGTTGTGAATGTGATGTCCGACATTGGGGGTGATGTAACATCTCCTATTGATGTTGTTGTTTTGTTTTGTGAACCCAAATTGTATGTCATTAATAACACATATAATGGCAATGATATTGGTTCACAAGCTGTATCTGTTATTATTGTAGAATGTTATACTGGATGATGATGTTTTGACTAAACCTTAGCGGATATTTTGTCACCTGGTTCAAAACTCCGCTTACGAGTAGAATGTTTTTTATTAAATTGTTCTGACTGATTCTTTTTTTGAACTACTAGATTTGCTGGGGCTTGTATGATATCCAAATTGTTTGGTAGCATAAGATCTAATTTTATTCTCATTTTTTTACCAAGCATTATTTCAGCTGGAGACTTTTCATCTGGTAAGTTCTTGTTCGACGTTGATCTGTAAGTCTGTAAGAATACTTGTAATGCTTCATCCAATTTCCTCCCATCATAAATTTTTTTGAGAGCTCGTTTGAGCGTATCGATAAAACGTCCCGCCTGGCCATTTGACTGCGGTGATGAACCAAACTGAGTGGTCCATTATCAGAAACAATTAGTTCTGGTAGTCCAAATTGAGCAAAAACTTTGTCAAGTATATTAATGGTTGCTGATGCGGCTGTCGAATTGGTATGGTATATTTCTGGCCATTTCCAATAAGCATCTATTATAACCAGAAAACTGTGACCGTCTTGAGGCCCTGCATAGTCTATGTGTATGCGACACCACAGACCTTGTGCAATAGGCCATGGTTCGAGATCTGCTTTTATCGGTGATGTCGCTGCACTAATACACATAGAACATGATTTGACTGTGTTTTATATGTCATCGTCAATATTAGGCCAATACACGTAACTACGCGTAATATAGTCTTCATTCTTTCCATACCTTGGTGACCATGGTAAAGTACTCTCTGTAGAGATTCACATTACTTAGATGCATCACGAATCATGCCAAATGTTAATGGAATATTACAAATTGATTCGTTCAACATGTAAAACAAATCTTTACCCAAATGAACCGATGCTATCACATCATCCTCATCTGGCTTTATCTGACTATTAATTAATCTTGATAAAATACCGACATACCCGAAATGTTTTGTTGAAATATATTCGATATGAGAATCATACAAAAGTAAGGTCAAAGCCCATCAAACGATTGGCTGTATAGACTGGAATGCCTTTTTTTGAACCAGAAATGGCTAGTAGTGGTTTATGGTCAGTTTGAAGAGTGAATTTCCGACCAAAAATCATTCGGTGAAATTTTGTTACCGCGAAAATGAGACCAAGAGCATCCTTTTCAATCAGGCTGTAGTTGCGCTCAGCTTTTATAAGAGTTCTGGAAGCATGATAAACTGCCTTGATTGATTTATCTGGAATAAAATAGACAAGCTCCAGTGCCAACGTTGGATGCATCTGCTGGCATTATGATAACCATACATGGATTAAAATGTGTTAACATCAAATCCGACTTTAAAATATTTTTAAAAGAGTCAAACGATTGGCTGGCATGCTGGAGTCCAAATCTATATTGAATTTTTAGACAATAGATCATCTAACGGTTTGCGTATCTGATGCATATCCTTTATGCATTTACCATACAAATTTATAGCACCAATATATGATTGAAGTGATGTTATATCTTTCGGAGGAGACATCTTAGTTATTGCATCAACCTTTAATTGATCAGGACGGATTTCCTCTTTATCAACGATGTATAACCCAAATATTTGATGGATTTCATGTAAGAACTACATTTCTCAATTTGAAGGTGAAAACCGAATTCCTCAATTCGCTTCAAAACTTTATATAAATTTTACTGGTGATCTGCTTCAGTTTTCCCGGATACTATAATAACATCGAGATAAGCTGCTGCTCCGTCCAGGTCACCCACCATTTTACTCATAATTTGTTGGAATGCTCCTAGGGCTGATTTGATACCTGGACGAAGTCTGCTAAAACGTAACAGTCCTCTATACGTGTTGATCGTGAGTAATTCACAAGACTCTTTGGCAACTTCCACTTTTAAAAATGCATCGGACAAGTCGAGTTGGCTGAATATTGACCCATTCGAAATTTTCGAGATAACATCCTCTGGACTACATTTAAACCTGTTGAATAGTCCGCACAAATTCGTATAGAACAGTTGCTTTTTTCTACTACTAATATGGGTGCTGTCCAATTTGAAAAATCAACTGGAGTTATGATTCCGAGTTGTTGGAGTCGTTGAAGTTCTTCATCGATTTTCTCAAGAGAAGCGTATACTACTGGACGCTTAGCTCTAAATACTGTTTTTTTTTTTTTTGTTTTTATAAATGTTACGATTTGTGTTTTCCTATTTTTAAATACATCTGCAAACTTTGATGAGTTCTTCAATCCTTGATGTATCGACTGATGATGCCTTACTCATAACTTGATTACAAATTTGGTTGAACGGCAAATTCCATAACCCAAATTTCTAAATCCAATCAATGTCCATTATATTGAGATCAGGAACATTCACCACATAACACTCACCTGACATGATATCATCTTGAAATTTGATATTACAGTTTATTTTTGCTATTATATCCAGCTGTTCACCAGATGCGGTATTAGCCATGTGGTTTGTGTTTGCTAAAACCGGTTCACCTATCTTTTGCCATGTCAATTGTGAAATTATTCTAATATCAGATGCGGTGTCAAGCTGAAGCTTGACGACAACATCATTTATGTAAACTGTAATGAACTTCCGCTTTGATGACGGTTCGATGTTATGCACAGAAAAAATTCCTTTAGTTAATTTTTGATTATGATTTTGAGCGTTCTTTTTATTTGCCTGTTTGAGTGGAATTGGTTTGTTACTGAAACAGTTGCAGTACCCTTCTTTATAACCCATTTGGTTGCACCGTTGACAATTGTGTTCTTTATAAGCACAATCAGCTGAAAAATGCATGACTCCACAATTCCAACATGGTTTCCGTGGAACCGATGATGACAAATGAGCTGACTTTGACTGTTGATTTCGTGAGGGCAATGTTTGTGTCTTGTCTCAAATTAGTTACCTGTTGAGAGTATCGGTTTACCGTCAGTATCGTTCTCAATTTTTTATAGCAGTCTTATACACGTGACTGAATTTTGTGATGAGCGGAAACCACAGACATTTGAATTGATCCAGTGTCAAATTCGGTAGTTACGACTTTTCACATTGTCTATTTATTCTTGCCGCATATGAAACAAATTCTTCGGAATTTTGTTTTTCCATTGAAATTCCATTGTTTTCTGAGGCCCAAAAATGTTTGTTAGGTTAGCTGCATAGGTTTATCAAAACTAAAATCCTTTGGTGATTTCGGGGGAACGTAGTTAGAATATTTCTAACTTTCGCTGCATCGTCTAATGATTGACCATCCACTTTGAATAGTTGCTCGTACCTGTTGTACTCAAAATAAACTTCGGCGTCTGGATCAAAACAAAACTCGGTGATTGCATTTGAAATCGTTGTTTGAATATCAGGATTTGAAACTAACTCCTGTATCTGCTGAATTTCACATGTGTTATGACAGTGTTCTGGTTTGCCACAACCTCCGATAATTGTCTGATTAACCCACTCAATTCCTCATTCGAAGTCATTTTTTTTTTTTCAACAAAAAACCCAAAGACAACCCGCAGTTGTCTACTTTTGTTAGCTGGGTATTCTGATAATGACCACTTCACTAAATTCAATAAGAAAATCATGGTCTTGAACAAATAAAAACTAAATTAAAATAATGCAAATTATTTTAGTTTTAGTCAACTCTAACGCCACATAAAGTTGCTTCTAAGATAACAACATCTACAACTAACATCTTGGGAACATTTTTGACACAAAATTAATTTTCAAATATCAGCCGTTAAAACCATTGGAACATTCTCCACTACATAACACACGATCAGCAATCAGTTAATCCCGAGAAGGGGTTTAATTATAATAAATCTTTATATCAAATTATAATAAATTTGAAAGGAAAATATTAGTTTTTTTACTTTATTGACAATATGAATATAAGCAATTGTTTAAATGACAAAAACAGAAAAGCATACGAGACGTAAAAAAAAATTGAAGTTTATTAGAAATACGTTTTTCTAGCAAATTACAAGAAATTTTGTTGATTTTTTTATCACTAAGTTTTGCGCCTTATAATTATTCTGTTGGAAATCCATAGACAAGGATATCCATAAAACTTGCTTAACTGTTGGAAATTTAGGTTCGGATACTTTGGATACTAGTCGGTTTTCTGTTGTCACATGGACGTAGTTATGGAATTGTATTGTGTTGTCATGTGAACGCGGTAAACGAATAAAGGAGTAGTCTTGGACAGATACTCAACAAGACATCACGTGTATTATTATTGTATGTATGTTACTTGGTGCCGAAATCCTAAACAGAAATATAAAAACATTTTTGAAATTGTAAATTAATCAATAATTTATAAGAAATCGGGGGTGAATTAAAAGCTCAAAATAAAGAGCAAAAATTTAATACGAATAAAAATAAAAGTGACGTATTACTTAAAAATAAAATAATATAAAAAAGGGTTCTTACCAAGAGACTATTTTTATAACACAAAAACCAAACAAATACACGTGTCGCAATTATTTTAGAGGTTATGAAAATAGTAGCAGCAGAAAGCAGGCTTTAACGTGGAAAAATAATAATTTATATAATAATAGTTTATAAAAAAAATAATAATAATAATAAAAGAAAACAAAAATGTCTTTTGACTGTCCACCAAAACCACTTATGGTAAATAATGATTTAGATATGGCACATGAATGGTCCGATTGGATTGAGGAGTACGAAAACTTTTTCATAGCGCCTAAAATTGGCATAGAAGAGGAAACAGCTCAAATAGCTGGCTGACCACTTTCCACCAGCAAAAAAACAAGACTTACGAAAGTTGCCAATTTTACAGAATCAAACAAAACTAACCGAATCATTTGAAGATTTCCTAAAAAAATTAAGAACAGAAGTGAAAAAATGTAGTAAAGAACCAAATGAAGTGGATGAGTTTGTAATGGACCAAATTGTTCAGAATTCACAGAAAAGTCAACCACAAATTGTAAAAGAGGCATTGGCAATACGATTTGGATGCTTCAAATTATATCAACGAGCTCGTTAAAAAGTTTATTGGTATGGTCAAACTAGCGATATTGGGGAACACTTCCTGCTTATAGCAGACCATTACTCGGGGCTTATGGATTTCAGAAAACTCTAATCATCTACATCAACTGGTCATTTTGTTATTACGTCTGTGGTTATCGGTTCATGGAATAACACAAATTTTTTAATCAGACGGTGCACCACAATATACAGCAGCAACATTCGAAAGATTTCCAAAAAACTGGGTTTTTACATATAGAATATCATCGCCGTACTATCCACATTCAAATGGTTTCGCTGAACGCAACGCCTTAGACGGTCCTGATCCATATGCAGCATTACTTATGTTGAGGAATACACTAAGAAATGAGGTACTAAAATCTCCCAATCAACGTTTGTTTAGTCGATGCACGAGAACGACATTACCAATAGTCATAGAGGAACTGATATCAAAGATAGTAACAAGATGATCGAGTGAACAATTCACTCGATCATCTTGTTAGAAACGGATGATCGAGTGAACAATTCAACAAAAACCGAACTGACATTGAGAGACGTAACAACGAGAAACGAACCAATCGAAACACCAAATGATGAAACAAAAGAAAAAGGAGATGTCACATGGACGTAGTTATGGAATTGTATTATGTAATGTCATGTGAACACGGTAAACGAATAAAGGAGTATATGTATATGTTACAACATAGATCAACTGCAATTCATCTTTAAAAAGGCGTTCGATAGAATCTCTCATAAGATTAGACGTTTTATCTATATACTCAAATTGTATAGTTGAAATCTTACCTTTATGATCGTAAACAGTTTGTTAAGTCCAATGAATGTCTCTCGGAATATGAAGTAACATTTCAGGTACTTCAGAGCAGTCACTTAGGTTCACTGCTATTTCTATAGTTCATCAATGATATAGATACCTCGACCCTTGGCTATCGTACACGGACCCGAATCGTAAACTGGAACATCAGAACTCTCACAGAAACATCAAGGCTAGCACAAATAGAGAAGGAAATGAAACGTTATAACATCGAGATTCTCGACCTCAGTGAAGTCAGATGGAAAAACAGTGAAGAAATAAACACAAGCAATGGAAATTATATGATATTTTCTGGTAGAGACGACACACATGAACAAGGCGTGGGCATATTAACAACAAATAAATCAAAGAAAGCATTGATGGAATGGCAACCAGTTAACAGCAGAATTATAGTGGCAAGGTTCCATTCAAAAATAAGAAACGCAACTATCATTCAGTGCTATGCCTTAACAGAAGATGCAGAAGATATAAAAAAAGATGAGTTCTACGAGCAGTTACAAACCACAATAGCAGGAACGCACAGAAATGACGTCAAAATCATACAAGGAGATTTCAATGCAAAACTTGGTACAGACAACATCAACCTAACCACTATCATGGGAAAAAATGCATTCGACTCTGTGCAAAATAATAATGGAGAAAGACTTGTCGACTTCTGTAACACAAATCAATTGTTCATAGGCGGCAGTAGATTTCCACCCAAAAATATACATAAATACACATGGACATCACCGGATGGCAGAACTAAAAATCAGATAGATCATGTAATGATCAATTAGAAATTCCTCACATCACTACAAGATGTAAGAACAATGAGGGGCGCAGATGTACACAGCGATCGTCAACTGCTAATAGCACAATTCAAGATGCCAGCAGCTGTAAAACATTCGAAGACAAATAGGAGGAAATTTAACACAAATAGATTGAGAGACACGAAAACAAGAAACACTTTCAACGAAACGCTTCAACTCAATCTCCAGTCTGAAGCCACCCGTATAGAAGAAAGATGGAACCAAACAGAAGAAGCCCACATCAAGACTGCCACGGAGGTACTCGGCTACAGATAATACAATCGGAAACCTTGGATCAGTGATGATACTTGGCAGAAAGTTGAGGAACGCCGTCAATTTAAGTTGCAAATGTGCCAACATAACACGGAAGAAGTGAAACGAAACGTAGTTACGAGGAAACAGCGCGTCAAGTGAAAATGATGGCAAGGAACGATCGAAGAAAATATACAGAAAGCATTCTCAAAGCTGCTGAAGAGGCAGCAGCAATCCAAAATATGCGAACACTACACCAGTGTGTAAGAAAGGTCACTGGTAAAATTACCAATAAGGGACGCTAATGATCAAGTACTAACAACAGATGAAGCGCAGTTAAAGAGATGGAAGGAATATTTCGAAGAAGACGTGGTCACCGACCCCGAAAATCTCCAGTCATCAATTGACATCAATAACGAAACTAGCAAGACTCGTCCACCAACGGAACGGGAAATTAAAGATGTCATTAGTAGACTGAAATGCAATAAGACCGCTGGAACAGACAATATAAACGCCGAAATATTCAAAGGAGATTCATCTACAACTGCAAGCATATTAACACCAATAATCCAAGAAATCTGGAATTCTGTGAGAATTCCACTGAAATGGAAACAAGGCTTGATAATTAGGATATCCAAGAAAAGGTGACCTAAGAAAATATAGGAACTGGCGAGGTATCTTCCTCCTCAACACAACAGTAAAGGTACTCGCAATGATCATCCTTAACAGAATCTCACCTACGATCAATGCAAAATTAAGAAACGAACAAGCTGGATTTAGACCAGGAAGAAGTTGCACTGATCACATCAACACAATCCTTATCATCACTGAGCAATCCAATGAATGGAATTTACCATTCTATATGCTCTTCGTCGATTTCGAACGCGCATTCGATACGATAAACAGGAACGCAATATGGCAGACACTTTGTGAAATGGGCATCCCAAAGAAATTAATTGAACTCGTACAAGAAATGTATCGAGAGGCTGGGAACCGAATTCAATACAAAGGCAAACAAAGTGAAATATACTACAACACTCGAGGAGTAAGGCAAGGTTGCGTACTCTCACCAATGCTGTTCCTAATCGTATTAGACAGTGTAATGCGGAAAATAGATAACAAGTCCCTTAATGGCATTCAATGGGGGTTAACTGGTAAACTCAATGATTTGGACTATGCAGACGATATATGCTTGCTCACACACAAATACTCCGACATGCAGCAGAAAGTGCAACAGCTATCAGATCTAGCTAACGAAGTTGGTCTCAAGATTAATATCAAGAAAACCAGGACGATGAGACTCAACACAAATATAACCACACCGATGCACATCAGCAATATACAAATTGAGGATGTAAATGAATTCGTATACCTTGGTTGCACTATAACGAAAGCAGGTGGAACAGAAGAAGACATACACAATCCTGGTCCTGTCGCGCAAGACCAAGATACGAATGTTCAACTCATGTGTGAAATCGGTACTACTGTATAGGTGTGAGACATGGAAGCATACAGGAAAAATCATATAGAAGCATCAGGTGTTCGTAAACAAATGCTTTTGATGAATACTTAAGTGCTTCTGGCCTAACACGATTAGTAACATCAATCTGCACAGAACAACATGTCAGTCAGACATTGAGACCGAAATAAAGCGACGAAAATGGAGATGGATTAGCCACACACTGAAAAAGGCATCAAGTGATATAACGAGAACGTCATTAGACTGGAACCCGCAAGGAAAATGAAAGGTTGGAAGGCCAATGACATGGAAGAGAACGATGCAAGCAGAGGCAAAACACCTGGGAAAATCATGGGTGGGAATTAAAGCAATAGCCCCAAATAGAGTGAGATGGTTCAGAATATTAGATGCCTTATGCTTCTAAAAAATTGGAGATACAGGAAAAAATGAACGAGTTTGTCTGCTCCAAAAAGCAATTTCGTATGTCAGAATGCAATTAAATCGATTCACATGCTGATCCAATCAGCAAATTGACCAAAGAAATGTCAACGACAACCAAAGATAAGCTGAAACAAATGGAAAATATGCCATATCAAGTGGCTCAATCGAGCACTGATTAAGTGAGGATGTTGTGAAACTGTATAATTAGCTTATTTACGAAAAACATTGTACTAAAATCAAGTAAGCAAAGTGTCAACTGTCATTATTTTAAACTCACAGCATAACTTCAAAGATTTAATATTTCACCAGAATTTTAGTCGTTCCAATTTCCATTTACTAGTGGTTATGTAAATTACCACACACTCCTAACATTAAGTAATAGTAATAAAAATATAATTTTTAATGATGGTATAGTTTCACATAAAATTAGAAAACCATTTTTTTTGTCCAACTTAATTTCCAAACATTTATATGATGTATATCTCAACTTTAAGTTATGATATATATTTTACAACTAACAATAAATTGCACAACAATTTTGTTAAATTACCTAAAAAAAAAAGATCGCGGTTTTGATTATCATAATATGAGTTTCCTATATGTAAAATTATTTAACCGAAGCCATAAAAAAAAAAAAAAATTATCATGATCTATATAAATAATTAATTATTTAATTTTAATTTATTTTCAGTATGATTTTAACGAAATAATTAAAGTATTTTTTATGGTCAGCGATATAAGGATGATAACACCAGATGAGAATGGTATTACAGCCGGTGAAGTACCCATATACGATATGAACGGAATGAAACTGAAACATGTAACCAAAATTGTTCTATCGACGTTAAGAATTTATATGAAATATACCCAAGTAAGTCAAATCATTCATATTACTATCACATTTTGGTACACCTTGACCTAAATTTTAGTTCATTTACTTGAAAACTTTATATATAGAAAAGCGATCAGATACAGTATAAGATTTCACTTTTCTTAACATTCACATTTACACCATTCATTCAACATTACTGTATAATTATAATAACAACATTATATTTGTAATGCACTTACAAATATGTAATTTTTAATTAAATTAATACGACATTAATTCAATGTCGCATCGTTAACTATTTGGGCACATGGCAAACTAATAATCCTGATCATAACGAACCAAAACAAAAAAGTTTTAAGATGAAATCATGTAATAATTCTAAAAATTATGAAACGTTAAATTGAAATGTGAATATTTAAAATTATGCAACTAATTGTGCTTAGCATTCAGATGTGCTAGATAAATGCGCTTAATGTTGAGCAATCTACTTAGCTGTCTGAATGCATGCCAAATGGTTATTTAATTTATTAAATTATATAATTTAGTCATGTAACGTCTTTTTCTAGCTGTTATGTATAATTGATCGCTTTGCTGCAGGTTTTAGCCTATGGGTAGTTGAAAGTACTCGTATGTCTCGTAAAGAACATACCAAATTTGGAGGCAGTGAACATATCAATTAGTCGTTAAAAAGCTACAATGCCAGTTTTCGTCAGCGATCACAAGAAAACAAAGCTAACGTTTCAACTGTGATGGAAACTAATCGCACCCTTCTGACGATGTGCACGGTCTATGGAAGTGCCAAAGGTAACCCTAAGTATGGGACAATTTATATCGAAAAGATTGTTTTGATGAGGAGGATCGCCTTGCAACAGAATGCAACCTTTGGAAGCACAAAAATGTCAATGGTGCAAGGCTTAAGTCAGAAAAGTCCAACTCACCAATGATCATAGTGCACGTAACGTCTTTAAAGAAGAACCTGGGATGCACCATATCTTCAGACTAATATTTGGGGTTATTGCCATTTGGGGCCAGGATGGCCATTTTCGTGTTAAGTTGTTAACATCGATGCGTTACTTGACACTTGGAAGGATTTCTCTGATTTACTCAATGTTTGAAATGTATCAATTACTTTAGTTAAAAGTTGTCAAATACAGACTGCAGAAATGTACATAGAGAACACATCCTACTAAAAAAACGTTCCCCTGATATTTGAAGGGGATATTTATTGGAACTATCTTTTCAAACTTATTTAATTAGTGTTGCAGAGCGAAGTTATGCCCGATGAACTGAAAGCTTGCACAATTATTTAATAGGATGCTTTAGCGTGCCTGTTTTTGTTTGCCCAGGACATAATTTGGTAATTCTTCTCATCAACCATTGAACGGGTTGGAACTTTTTGACGTTGATCAGGACTACATCGTTTAGCTGCAAATTTAATTGGTGCGTTTTTTAGACCAAAGCTAGAGAGTATATTCTCATTGCCAGTGCTTCCAGAAGTGGCTATATTTGCATTTTACGATGTCCCACCTGGCATGTGGATTTAATTTATGTTTGATGGATATTTCAGGTACTTAGTGATCGCATGATTAAAAAGTGAGTGGGCGTGAGGTATTTGGGTAAATTGCCTAGGGTTGCTAATGCATTCTATTATCACAACTAGCGTGGAAAACTCTTCCAATGTTAGTATCCCCGTTCCGACTATTCGTGTAATGTGCACCTTAACTCTTTCCCACAGCTCATCTTGATGTGGGCTACTAAATCTACTTGATGGTATCAATCGACATTCAATTCTTTCCTTTAAGAAATTGCGAGAAATTGTATCGGATTGTGACCTTAAAGCATCATTGGATATGTTGCATTGTCGCAATAGTATGACAGACCTTATCAGCTCACAAAACTACAAAAACACAAAGGACGATTTGACAGGAGCTAGCGATTTTCGTCTTGCTAGATGAATTCCAAATGCCCCACAGATGTGAACCACTGCCCCAATAGAAATAAAGACTTTAATTTGCTTTTTAATAGTACCGGCTTATTATTCTGGAGACTCTGATATTCTTCATTAAAGTCTAGACGCTGGAAATGCCTGGTTATTTACTAGATTGCTACTTCTTGAAGCTCTTAATTGTCTCGAGTTTCCTGTTGGTTATTTTCCTTGTGCTTATTTCTCAGTTTAAGATTTTCTCGTGCTTCACTAATTGCAATGGTAGTGCCATAAACTGGCACAGGTAATGTGCTCTTTTCCGTAGTATTCTTAATTTTGGGTTGGTCGGGCCATCATAGCTTAGTCTCTTTCAAACATGGTGGGCCACTCTACCATAAGTCGTTATCTACGAATTCTCACGCAGTTATTCAACAAAATGCGAGATCCAGAATGTGAACACATATACTTAGATGGTTAATATTTTTGTAACTTGTTTCACTAGTCGGCTCAAGATGACAGCGCCCATCAGCTTCAATATTGACAAGCTAATCTGCTTTAGTGGAGGCACCTTGGTTTTGGAGAAAACTAGGTAGTCGTCTAGTTTCTCTTTTTGGATCAGATCGAGCGTAGCCGATGAGCACCTCAGCATATGCCGATATACTATGGCATCACAAAAGCTATGGATATTTATGTTAGTATGCCCAGTACTACTGCGAGTATTTTGATCCTAATAGTAATAGGGAATATGAGTCCAAGATTTTTGCATTCCAGCCAATTCCTAATAACTTGACAGGTATTCAGTAATGGCTATTAAATTAAACCACTGTTGCTAACCACACTTAAGATATCGTTCTTTATGTTGGCAAATGCGGCTACTGCGGATTCTCCGGGCATCAAAACACCCACATAGATGTCCTGTCATGTTTGCTGTGTTCATCGCTCACCCACTCCTGGTGGTGCACCATCTCTTTCTTTCTTTAAGACAGGAGATTGTTCAAAATGCAAACAAAAACGCGGTTACGCTGTTTACATAGCATACAGATTACTGACTAGCGACTAGCAAGGGACTTTTCGTCCAAGCCGTTCGGTCAGTGATCAAGCTGCTTATTTCTAAATATTTCAAAACATCTTGAGACGTCTATTAGGTATTCTTGAATTTCTAGCAAGCCTATAATTCAATACATCGGGTTAGCTTATGGTCTGCTTTGCGATGATTGAGAATTCCAGAAAAGATGTGCGTGTGTATAAACTGACAGTAATGCATCCACAATATTTTGTTAAAGTCGATAACAAGCTATAGGGAGCCATTTAACGAAATGGGTGACGAATTTTCGATACCTACGTTCCCTTGTCACTCATGATAGCAACCGTGCTTTGTATGCACTACGTCCACTATTGAAGTCAAAATACCGACAATCTGAAGTTGAACAGATGTAGATTAGTCATGTACGGGTCTGCGAGTTTGACCCTGAAGGGATTAGTAAGAACGATATGCTAGATAAATGTGCTTAATGTTGAGCATTTTACTTAACTGTGTAGTTGCAGGGTATTCATATAAACATTGCCAAAAATGTCTAAATCATGTGTCCCAATGTTTTACGTTGTTTTAGAGTGAAGATGAATACGTACTTAGGACTTTAATGCTAAAGCTGACCTCAATTAAACCAAGTTATTTGAAAATATAGGTCTGTATACCCGAACCAATCCAACCACGTAATGCCCCAAATTCCAATTGGCCATGTGTTCATTTCTAAGGGGCATTCGTGGGTCATCTAAGATATGAGTTCGTATCGGTCGTACCACTCAGAAAATTTTAAAACGGTAAAAGCGTGAATGATTGAAGACTGAAATTCTAAAATGACAACCACTATGACTACCTTTAGTCATAGTAAGGTTGAAAAACCTCAAAAGCATCTAAAATATGTCTAAATACCTAAGCGACTGCATAACGTTCCTTGTGCCAACATAAATATCGTGTACGGATATGTAAGTAAATTGAAATTGGTTATTTTATGGCGACACGCAATATAATATTTTTCACAGTTCAACTGCCACTCAAGATTACCAAATGACACAGTAGTTCTAAATGTTGTCGTTGTTTAATGAGGTAAATGTCTTGTTTGGATTATAGCTAAGTAAATTATATACACGGATAAGATAATATAATAACATGCAAATTAAACTTACACGGTTTGAAAACCGAATTCAACTGATTTTAAAAACATGCAGTTTACATTTCAGCATGCTTCATTTAGATACATAAATTTTAAAAATTATCACAAATTACTTGCCGCTTGTAGATATTACACGATACTAAAACCTTTTCGCCTCAAGTGTTAATTTAAAATATTGATTTATCGTTACAGGAAGCTCATCCAGTACGCCTAAAACAAATTCATGTTATTAACTGCTCAGCGTTTTTGGATCGTGTTGTTTCCCTAATCAAACCTTTCATCAAAAGTGAAGTATTTAAAATGGTAAGTAAACAAACAGTTTTAAAATTTAAACAGAATTCAAAAATATTTTCTATATCCGTTAGATTCGTTTCCATCAACCAAACTCTACAACTCTTGACGAATTTGTACCAAAGGATTTACTACCCAATGACTATGGTGGTAAAGTTGGTTATGTCAAAGAATTGAAACAGGAATGGCAAAAACGAGTAGAACAACATCGAGATTATTTAATAAATCGAAATAATTGGCTTGTGACAAACGACAAGAATAATAATCAACCGATTGTGAATTCGTTTAGTAAACTAGAAATAGATTAGTTTTAATTAGTTTTTTTGTGATGTGTTGTAAATATATTTTTTTTAGGACAAGGGTATCTTTATAATAAACCATTTATAATAATTTTGTTAATTGTATTAATAAAAAATATGATTTTATTTAATCAAATAATGGCGCATTAATGTAGAATTCCTTATATTATTGTCAACGACATATTTGGATATGGTTTCAGGCACTTATGATACCTTGATTGGCACTTTTGTAATAACACTTTTAACTTCGGTATAATTTTGTAGAGCATACTCGCTATTTTCACGACCATGTCCCGACATTTTATATCCGCCAAACGGTACTTGTGAACCAAATGCGTTGTATGTATTAACCCAAACAGTTCCGGCACGTAATCCTTGAACAAGGTAATTAGCCTTATCGAGATCTTTGGTGAAAATGCCTGCCGCCAAACCATAATCAGAATTATTGGCACGTTCAATAACTTCATCTAAATTCTTAAAACGAATTAATTGTTGCACAGGACCAAAAATTTCTTCGCGTGCAATTCGCATGTTATCGGTTACGTCCGCAAATACGGTCGGTTCAATAAAGTATCCGGGTGAATCTTTAATAGGACTACCACCAGCTACCAATTTAGCACCCTCTTTTTTGCCCGATTCAATAAGTTCTAATATTTTTTTATATTGATCGTCATCGATTTGTGGCCCTTGTTCGGTTTCCAAATTGAATGGATTACCAACTATACGTTTTTTTGCGCGTTCAGCACTTCGTTCAACGAATTCATCGTAAATTTTATCGTCAACAAATGTTCGTGACCCAGCACAGCAGCACTGTCCCATGTTAAAGAATAAGCCGAAATGAGCGGTTTCAACAGCGTAATCCAAGTCCGAGTCACTCAAAACAATGTTTGGACTCTTGCCACCTAATTCAAGTGTGATTCGTTTTAAGTTGCTTAAAGCAGATCCTTGCGCAATTAATTTTCCGACTTCGGTCGATCCCGTAAATGCTACTTTATCAACTTCATGATGATTTACTAGAGCAGCACCAGCAGCTCCAAATCCAGGCACAACATTTATAACTCCTTCTGGGAAGCCAGCTTCTTTACAAAGCTGAGCTATATATAAGGCGGTTAGACTTGTTTGTTCGGCTGGTTTAAGCACAATTGTATTTCCAGTAGCTAAAGCTGGACCAAACTTCCATGCCAACATTAAAAGTGGAAAGTTCCAGGGAATGATTTGTCCACATACACCAACCGGTTCATGTCGTGTATATGCAAAATAACTACCATCCATAGGAATTACTTTACCATGATTTTTGTCCGCCCATCCAGCAAAGTAACGTAAATTTTTTACAGTCATCGGTACATCAACATTGTATGAAATAGCATATGGCTTACCATTATCAAGTGATTCCAAACTCTAAAAATGTCACAAAAATTTAAATTTATCATAATGTAGGATTTTGTATTTTAGATACTTACAGCTAAATAAGTTCTATCACGTTCGATTAAATCAGCAAGTCTCCCAATTAAGACACCGCGGTCTGATGCATCCATACGCCGCCATGGTGATCCAAATCTAAAATGAAATTATCATCATGCCATATGCGTTTTATTACGGTGCAATTTAAAAGGCTGATAACAAATTTTGCGATAGTACTACTTTACAAAATAAATTATCTACTTATATGAAAGTTATGTAATAAATTAATCAAATTTAACCCTCTCGAATTATTAAGCAAATATCAAGATTGATAATAGAGAGGCACTTACTTACTTGCAACCTAATGAGGATTTAATTTAATTTTCAAATGATTTACAATTGCAGATATTTGTTTAATAGTGAAATATAATATATTGATAATCGAATCGATGAAGTGTGGCAAATTACAGCTCTTTTAGTCGGTGAAGCAGAAACTATGTGGAGTTAATGTACGATAGAAATTTTTCGATTAGATAACACAATAATATATCGATAACAAAAAATTATAGATTTTAAATTACTGATTTCTACATAAAAGATCGGAATAATAATTGAGACTAATTTATTGCACTCCACAGACAAATTGGATTGCAAACTTGAAGCCGATGTGAATACAAAAGTTAGTATTCAATTAGGTACACGTTAATCAGCTCATATCAGTTAATCTTTATAACAGAAATTATCAGCAAATAAAATTATGACGGTTTGGTGATATTGTTAAATCATTGAGTAAGATAGTTAAATCATAAATGTTTCTTTTGTCATAGTACAGTTAAATAAACAACTTACCCCCTTCCCACCAACAACAATGCAAACCAGCAAGAACACAAATATCGGTGTCCGCTATCGGACACGAAAAACGGTAAGAACAACTAACAAGCAACTACGATTTTCTGTTGTTTTCGGACAAACCAGACACACACTACTTAGGTGTCCTAAAAATCCACAATATCTCTTTAGTGCACATCGAACCGATATTAAAATTTATTATGCAATAAGAGCCAAGTGGAAAATTTAAATCCACAACACTCGCCGAAATTACGTCAATTATCAATAACATGCAATATATATTAGATTCTGCAAACACTGGTATCAGGAACGATGTAACACTGCTATCAGTGCGCTTGTCGATCAAGGTTTCACCAAAAAAACGTGGATGATACGCGGAAGAAAAAAAAGATTTGCCATAAAAATACGTGAGAAATACAAAGGCACTGAAAAGGCAAGATAGAAACATAGAAAATAGAAACATATGTGTGCCTACACCAATGTGAAAAAGGATCATCGGGAAATTTACAAATATGTAGCTGGACTAGTCCAAGTACAGAAAACAAACAGCTAAATAAATGGAAAAATTATTCGACAACAGTTACTTAGATCAATATGACAAGCTTCTATAAATGGTAATCATAAAGAAAGTTAGGTTTACTGCCATGCAGATGTTCAAAACAACAGTCATGTATGGAATACATGTATAATTCCAAATAAATAGAAAGAGGGCTTAACCATAACAATTCTGAAGAACTGAGACCTAAGAGAATATAAAAACTGATGAGACATCTCATTCCTACTATCAACTAGCGAATAAGATGTAAAGGATAGCTTTAGACCTTCAGAGATGTTTTATCAAACAATCCAACGAATCGAACTCACCACAATGCTTACTCAATACATAGGGGAACTAAAGGCAAAAGCCCAAAATAGATCTAGAATGATGAAAAAGGCTAGTAGACGCCTAATGATCCATAAACATGATCTGAGGATGTTCGGCTTAAATTAACATTCTAATCATATACATATAATATGTATATAAATAAAACATACATTCTTACGTTATCTAAACTCAAATACAGTTTGGATATTTAGATTTTGAAATTCCATCCAGTTTAAAGCCGATATCCAAAGTATTTACATACATAATTATCAATTCTGTTCAAACTTTACTTATAAACAAAATTATTCTAATAAAATTTATAAATAAAATCTAACAAATTTTTTATGCCGATCGTATATATGTTGGCATAAATCTTTTTTTTTTTTTGCAAAAACTGTAAGACAGACTCAGCGAAAAACAAAATTACTTTTTCAAGGTCAAAAATCCATGTACAACGTCTGGGTAGTTAAAACCTGGTAATTTATTCTACAAAGATATGTATATTATGCATTACTTACTTGAAAGCTGTTTTTGCAGCTTGCACTGCTAAATCCACGTCAGCCTTATCACCTTCCTGTACATTTGCAATTACTTTTTCGGTCGTCGGATCAATCGATTTGAACGTCTTGCCACTTTTACTTTTATGCCATTCATTGTTTATAAAAATCTTTTTTTTTTTTTTGTTGTTATGATAATAATCACATGAAAGTGAGAGATAAATAAAAGCGAAGTCATTTAATTAATTATATAAAACGAAAATAGAAAAGACTAATGTTAAGTCAAGGTCATGGAAAATATTCTTATGTAAATCAATGATAATTTAGTTTGTATAATAATAATAAACATTTTGTTATGACTTACCCCCGTGTATAAAACATCTGGCGATGTTTGTGGTGCCGGCATGGAAGCATAACCGGCTTTTGATAATTTTGACAGAGATTTAATCGCACGCAACATTTTTACTCAATGAATTCTAGCGCTAGACTAAAATTTTATTTGACTTGTTTACGATTTTACGAACATATAATTTTATCGTCGTATATTAATCGTAATCAAAACAATTATTTGTTTTTTATGTTATCGTGGAACTATACGGCGTAGCATTTGTTATCGCAATTGTAAGGTCTGTCAAAAAAATGCAAGTAGCATGACAGTTACTGTGTTGTGTAAAAACTGTCAAGTTCAATAACCCTTATAGATATTTTTTACTTTTAATATCTTTTTGATGTTATTTATGTTATTTTAATAAAATATTAACTAGACTAGGATCGTAATTATCTATTTTAATTTTATGTACGCATATATTTTTATCATTTTTATTTTCGTAACTATAGTTTTCTATCGCGATAGTTTTATAATAAATTTAAGGCATGGATCATAGGTGGCAGTAGCTGTTTTTTTTAAATTTGTATTTTTTAAAGCGTTTTACTTGTCTTAGCCTTTTTTATTGGATGATGTGTAGAGATTTAATAGTTTTCTACATAAACATTCGGCCATAACCTCTGTGTCGACCATATGATGGCTCTCTTTCTGGCGATTGCTGCACCTCCCGTCGAGGCACGCAGAACGTGATAGATCCAGCTTACTTGGTGCTGTTGAATTCGTGCTATCAGCCACTCTATAGTCCAAATATGTGGTCATCACTGTTAAAATTAATTTAATTTTGGTCAATAAAACATGTGATCATATATTTGGTTTTAGACTCATTGATTTTAAAACCAACGAAAGCTGAGTATCGTATCAACAGACCCAATAGGTCTTTTGTGGATTTAGTAATCCGATTAATTGAGTTATACGCTTGCTGGAAATAGAGGAATAAGCCATTTATGGGATGTTTCGTAATATTTAGAAAAAATCATCCGCAGCGAAAAAACTTTGACAGAATCAATTATTGTTGTACATAGTCACCAAAAAATTTCTTCCAGTAGAGGAGTGATTCTCACAAAATTGTATGCCGCGATAGCTTAAGCGTTTTGAATTATCTACTTTTTTGAATAAAGATCATAATGTGGCCAGTTTCCATTCGTAGGGCATAATTCAGCATTGATAATGGGTTCTCTATGCATACCTACGCTGTCTGTATTTAACAAAGCTGATATCATTGTTTCACGGACTAACCAATCAAATCATAACCTCGTGTCTCTCTTCAGCTAATCAAATCTCTGGAAAAAGAAATTATCCGTTCTTTGTTATAATATTCATATGGGCCATCAAAAAATCTATATCATCAATATAATGAATGAAAATAAACCCGCTACGCAATGCGATTCGTTTACGATACGAAAACGATGTAGCTTATCCATACAAAATAACGCAACCGAATCACATTTTGGACCAACTCAGTGCAGTAAAAATTCAAAACCAAAGAATATAAATCAACCACCACCTAATAATATAGTTGGTGTCAAAGATTACCCTGCTAACTATCAACGCCTTGATGAAAACTATCACAGTTAAAGATTATTATAAGCTAGTAGCATTTAACTTATGGAGCACTAACTCATGGAGATAAGAAAGATATACCATAAATAAGGTTATGGGTATACCCTAACTGTAAAAGTAATGACGGAATTGACAAATTGCAGCAAAAATGGCAAGATGTTCAGAATGTTGTTAATATCATCAAACAAGTTAAAACTGAAAGTGATAAATGCCATAAAATCCACCACGTTCTTGTAAGAAAGAAACAATTACCTTTTATGCTAACTTTATGGCAATAAGGAAAAGATATATGGTATTCTAGCAATTGAAAACATGAGAGACTTCAAAACATGACAGGCTATGTATTGAAACGAAGTTATGCCCGATGAATGGAAAGTGGCCACGTTATGCCGTATCTAAAAGAAAATGCTCAAAATGCGAAAAAAATTGGCATAGCTCTCCTTTGCCGGCATACACATTGCAGTCTTTGATAATATTTGAGTGCATCACTCCTCTCCTCTTCACCTACAGGAAATTGTAGGTCACTACTAAAAAGGATTCCACCCTAATCAGTCAATCACTGATCAAGTTGTTTCGCTGAGGATGATTCTTTCTAAATATTACGAAATATCTCGTGACGTATATCAGATATTCTTGGATTTCTACAAAGCAACCAATCGGGTTAGCTTATAGTTGATAAGTTTATAGTTGATTTGGCGATGTCTGGGAATCCCTGAAAAATCTGTGTGGTAATATTTAAAATGACAGTAATGCAGTCACATTGTTGTGTTAAAATAGAGAAGCTGTCAGACATTTTTGCAATTAGCTTCTGATGTGTGGCAAGGAGATGCTGTCTCTGATACTCTTTAATATCTTGTTAGAATTAATCCTACGTCAGTGCTAACAGGTCCTTGCACATGCAGAGGATATTTGTGATTGGACAAAATGGCAACGGAGTAAAAGAACTACCACTATCCATTTGTACGTTTTTCGTACAAACCCATGACTCCTAATTGAAATATAAGATTAGGTTTAACTATTTTAGAGGCCAAGACGCAAAGGATTTTAGTAAACGCGACCTCACTTTTAAATGATGGGTTCCATACTATTTATCATCTGTGTCAACTAAATCAACTAAAATAAGTGAATAGCCCTACGTACCATAAATTCTGATGTGATGGTTGATTTCTATAATAAGCTAAGTTACCGAACAAACAAAAATGAAATAAAATTTTATTCAAAATCCATCCACGCAAAAATTTGTCTTATGTCAAAAATATCATAATTTCTTATCATTACAGTCAAAGTTTGCGTTACAGCGACCGACGATTTTAAAGAGTTATCTAATTGAAATTTTTTAGTTCCACTTAAAAATTAATTGCCACCGACTGGATTATTATAAATCTAAAAATAAATAAAAGTTACTTTAATTTGTATAACACATATAGTTAATATGTAATATATATTTTAATTGATATTTGTATTTTGTTTTTTCTGTGGTTCTGAATTATTATTCTTTATAAATTTATATTATATTTTGATTTCGTATCTTAAAATCTATTTATATAAAATTATATTATTAAAGATTTAATTAAATGTACAAACTATAGATGAAAATACGATTATCTTTATCTATAAATTGTTTTTTTTCTTTCATTTAAATAAATTCTACAAAATTTATGATTGACACAAATGAACATTTTTAAATCGTTACTTATCTTAAATTTCGATAAAACTCGACAATTATTTCAACCAAGTGTTTTACGCAAATATAGTAGATTTGTATCGTTAAACGGTATGACGAACGAATTAAAAAATTCCATTGATTCCAAGGAGAGATGGTTTTCGAGGTGAATAAATATAAAAAGAAAAATTCTCGTGTTTGTCACATAATCAATTCGTTTTTTATTTTATTTTAGAGGTAAGCCCGTTGAAGATGCACCACCAGGAACATTTCGAGGGATGCTTGATCGATTTAATGGTATCACGATCGATTCAAGTATCGAAGGTGAAACGGACAATTTTCGTGATAAATTATCAAGTGAATATCAATGGTATATTTTTGATTTTAAACATATGACATTGTTATTATCTCATCTAAATTAGAATCGTTGGAACATTGGATAAGTAGTGATCGACGTGGTATATGGTTTCGTGTACATAATAATCATGCCACATGGGTACCGGTTCTCGTTGAAGTAAGTATAATCGTTTTATTTACTTACATTATGTCTTACCATTTTATTATTCTGTTATACGTTAAAACCTTGGGTTAGACCTGGAAAAGTACCGTTTCAACAAGGCCCAAATAGAAAATAAAAGGAAATTAGCAAACAAGAGCTCCGCAATATAAAACTAAGTTAAACAATATTATTCAACAGTTCAAAAAAGAAACTAAAAAAGTAAAAGATGAGTCAATCACAGCAGTACTGATTATTCACTTTGGCAACCAACCAAAATAAATAATAGACCAACAATGCAGATTTCTTCAATAAGGATTTGAAGGTGCGAAATGGGGTCAAAATATCAAAATTTTGTGGAACACCTTGAAAAAATATTCCTACCACATGATGATCCAGCTTTGGAATCTCAAATAATAAAGGTGGAATCTGAAAAAGAAAATGACGAAATTCTATTAACATAACCAAAAGTCATGAAAAAAGCTCCTGGTTACGATCTTATCACTACAGAAATTTTAAAGAATTGCTAACAAAAGCTGGAAATATTTAAACAACTTCCTGATAGTAAGTAATGAAAACGAGATACTTTCCCGTAACCTGAAAAATTTCACAAATCAATTGATTTCTAAGCCTAGTAAAGATGAAACGAAGGTAGAATATTATCGTTCAATCGTTTACTACCGACTTTCTACAAACTCTTTAAAAATATGTCATCGCTAAAGCTTTAGATAAGGTATATAGGGCATAAAGGGCGTATACACAAACATAGAACGCTGCTACCGCCAACATTTTACGAAATCATTAAAATCTAATTGCTTGGTCGAAAATTCCCGGTGAAATATAACTGTGCAACCAGCAATTTATACGAAATCTATGCAGCGGTTTTGACAAGGCAGCGTGCTAATCTATACTATAATCTAATGGAATGCGAACAAGAATTTTACGTGCTAGACAAAAGCCACCTTTGATGAACGCAGAGGTCGCTATTCTTTTGGTTGGTCAGAACAAAATAAGCAGTAAATTATTATTAAACCCGTTTGCTTTAAATAGCAATCCCCATGATGGGCGCCCGTTAGAATGATCAATTTCGAAATACTTAAAATTATAATTACTTTATTTCAGAATGGTTTCTGCTACCACCACACGAAACGTACATTCGTAATGATGTGCCGTTGGCTACCCGAAAATGAAATTGAAGGATTTCCCCCGTACGCACACACGATGATCGGTGTCGGTGGCATTGTAATAAACGATAAAAATCAAGTATTAGTTGTAAGTGAAAAGAACTCATTAATACCAAATAGTTGGAAATTACCTGGTGGATATGTTGAACCCGGTGAATATTTTACCGATGCGGCTGTACGTGAAATTCAAGAAGAAACCAATATTCAAACAAAATTCGAATCAATTGTATCGATACGACATGCGCACGGAGCTGGTTTTGGATGTTCCGATCTATATATTGTGGTTAGTTTAATTCCTGAAACGACAGATTTAATCAAATGTGACCGTGAAATAGCCGCCATTCAATGGATGAATATGGAAGAGTTTCTAAATCATCCGAATGTACACGAAACAAATCGATCTTTTATCCGTACATATCAGAGTAATAAAGAATTGGGGGTATCGATTGAAATGCGCGAGGACGAACATCGGATACTCAAAAAGAAATATCAAATTTATTCGATTGAAGCGACTCGAAATAAATTATAATTTTTGTAAATTTTGAAAATATGTATTTTGTAAATTGTTTTTTTTTTAGTATACATGGTTATGTCTAAAGATTCTATAATGCCTAATTAATTGGTTTAGTATACATTTATGTTTGACTTTTATTATATAAATAAATTTTTATTATTTTTTTGGTAGTTTTTCCTCTTACAACGATCAATTTTATTTTATGAAAATTTTACTACAAAAAGCTAAAAAAATTGTAAATTATTATTTTAAACTATAATTATTCCTGAGAACTATTTTATTTGTATTGTTTAACTATTTATAATTTTTAAGACAAATGCATTCAATTAACTTATTTTAATATATCGTTAAAAATTAAAGGATCAAATTTTTAAAAATTTGTACTTTGATTTTAAGTATGATGGGTTGATTTATATTTATTTACTATATAATTTGTTGTTGAATATAAAATCGTGATAAAAAACACAGGTCAAAAGAGTTTATCGAGTTTTAATGACATACAAAATTTCGTTATTATAACCGTCAATTATATGAAATCAGCGTGCACGTCTAGTTCTGAATTTACTCGATAGATGTATCTCCATCGAAATGATCAAATAAAAATGGTATTATTCAACAGATGGTGCTGACGCAAGTAGGAGACAAATAAAAGAAAATGATAAACAAAATTAACTATTTTATTGCCTCGCCGATCTTTCCGTTTCTAAAAGACATTCACGCACCAATATTCTGGCATGTATTATACCACGTTTCAATCGTTCCGCCGAACTTCGACTACCTGTATATGTCGGTCTAATATCACGTCCCATTTCTTCGAGCACACCCAGTAGTTGAGCATATTTCGATAGGCCCGAATTATTTGCTATTGTCGATGGAATATTATTTGACGATGTCATTGGCGTTGTAATATTACCTGATGTTTGTGTCGTTATTATTAATGGGGACATCGATGAATTCAGTAGACTTTGTTGTTGTTGTTGCTGCTGCTGTTGTTGTTGCTGTTGATGTTGGAGCTGGTGTTGTTGAATTAATTGTTGGGATGTAAATGAAGGCATCTGCATTAAATTTGTTGATTTTGAACTCATCGGGATCGGTGTTACAGTTACGTCACTTAACTTCGATTCAACAGCTTGTATATCCATTGCATCCATATTTGAATATGTCCTTCTAGTCCTTTATTAAAACGGTGTTGCCTTTGGATTATCTAAAACAATTTACGAGGAATATTAGTCAAATAAAAAATATACCAACGGACTGATTAGGACATAGTAAGCAGTTATACATCTCCACCCACGTATTGCGAGAGGCAAGATGCATTTTCCGTGGAATCTTCATTAATTCACCAATTCCACCAGTTTGAATTTTCAAAATAACAACGATACTATATAACGTATCCTCAAAACACGTTCTCGTTTACAAAACCCATTTTACTTACTCTTACTATGCGCCGCCACGAATATTTTCACCTTAAAAACTATCAATTGAAAATGTCAAATGACAATATGATGATAATGAGACAATTAAAATCTAATCGAAACTAGGAAATAATTGATGAATTTTGGTGACAAAATCGATTTGGCTCTATTAATTAAATAAAATACAGTAAAATTGTTACCTTTTTAATAGATTTTCAGTTGACTTTGTTTTAGGGTGAAATTAGAGAAATTATAGTTTGCAATTAGATTAATGAACCGTATCATTAACGTAATCCAAGAAAACAATACATAATAAAATAAAATAAAATCGCGAAGAAGAATATCACAACAATAGTGTCGATAATGTAGGTTTGTTATTATTTGGTTGCATACAGTTTATTTTTACCGCAGTATCAATTTGTAGATATCGATATTGTTGTAGTTTAATTACTAAAGTTTTTTAAACTTTCTGAAATAATACCGTTATTGAAAAAAAATATAAAATAAAAATTAATTACGGCATATTTCAAAATGGCGGAAGAATTACGTACAAGAATTACGTAGTGGCAATCAAACTACAAATTTACAATTCGGTACATCTAATCAAAATGAGGAAAAGTTTACAAGTTAATAATCGGTGGCAGCATACGTGACAAAATTGAAACGTTTAAGTGTTTTCTGAAATTTTACAAGTGTATCATGCTAAAAGTGTACAGCCGAAACTCATTCACATTCTCAGTTTATATGGGGTAATCGTGGCGCTGAGATTCGACAGTGTTTGGTTGAAAAAATTGCTATATGGATATAATTTTGAAAACAGCATTAGCAATAAAAATACAAGATACATTTAGAAAGAGCACCAAGTCAAGGACAGCGCTGATGAGATATATCAGAATGAACGATGGACAAGACGAAATGCAAAAGCGTCGATGATTTTTAATCGTGGTGGCTCAGGCAAGAGTTATAGTAGCAATAGATAGCTAACTTAAACCAGGACACAAAACGAACGAGTGTATAAATAATAACAAATTGCACTGCAATAAGTGCAAAGTAGTGGGTCATATTTTAAATATCTACATAATGAAATTCCAAAAAATTTCAGGACCATTCTACGAATTCGATAAAAAGCTTTGTTAGTGATAATTGTAAAGAAATTAATGCACTTCAACTAATACAGAGATTAGAAAAGACAAACCATTTGAAATAACATTTTACACATGTCATGAGTCCGGTCATGCAGAGACTAAAAAAGATTCGTTCTCTTGGGATCAATTGCATTTATTTGAAGCTCTTGATCTTTGGAGAGGAGACTAACTGTCTATTCGACATTCGCGTTAATAAGCCATATAAACGATTGTTAAATTTAACGAAATCTTTTCTGTCATTATAAGTTTTTGTTTATTATCTTTTAAACTATCGATAAGAGGTCAACGCAATTATTATATACTTGTCATCTTTAAATGACGTCCATACATTACCTAATATCACTCAATGAATGGGAAACTTTTTTGAAAGATATATTATTAAGACATGCGTTTCACACAACTTTGTACTTTTTCATATCAGTTAAGCTTCACTCATATTAACCGAATATTGCCACTTTATCAATGGCGTTTCAATTCGTTTAATTGAGTTGTGATGATAATTAATATTGAAAAATTTTGTGATAGTGATTATCACTATCACTAGTTGCATGTGATGCGATTTAAAATCTTATCATTACGCTGAATGCACATATAATGTACGAATAGTATTTTTGCGAGCTTCAAATCACCACAAAAGTTGGACAGTAAGGCCCATTTTTGCGTTAAACTGGCTTTGTTTAATTTTGTTTTCGAGATCCGATATTAGTTGCTTTCCAATCGACCGCCGCAACTCGCGGAGAAAGGAATTATCGCTGAAAGATCTCAGCGTTAAAAAAATTTGGGACAGAAGTCGCGCCATCCACCACCACTTGCATATTGTAGTAAAGAAGATAACTCTCCATACTTAAAATTAACAAACCGTAAAGGCCTGTCTTGATTTGCACAGCAAACCTTTATGCCACACGCTATCTAATGCCTTCGAGATATCGAGTGCAATGACTTGTAGTTCACCAGATTGATGAATGCTCCTGTTATAATGTTCAGAGATAACATTAATTAAGTCACGTACTGAACGCTCTCCACAAAAACCATAGTGATGATCGAAAATAAGATGGTTTGTGGCAACATATTTCGTACAAAATTAATAAGTAGGATACGCATACCCTTATTAGCCATTTTGGTTTGTGTTACAGTCGGAACCGACCGTCAGATGGTGGGTCGGGTGTCTTGTTCGTGTAATAAGAAAAAATGGCCATGTTGAAGGCGTCAGACTCAGTTGTTTAGATTGTTTCACGCGAATCACACGCATTAAAAACTTGAAAGTCATATGGCGAATAAATGTGTAAATAATTTTATTTGTTGTGAAATTTAAGTAAAAAGTAAAGGTTCCAACACTACGGAACAGCATTGGAGGACACTGTACGAGTGTAAATGTGTAGTTATCACATTGCGGGTGTGGTGGTAGTAATTTTGAGAACGACCACGTTAAAAAAATAAATATTGAGGATGGTGAGGATTACCACGAGGCTAGTATATTGCCATGTCAGCCGTTAAGAAACGGCTTACAAGAACTTTGGAAAGCACCGACACGATAGCAGTTGGACGATAATTTGAATTGCCCAATTTGGTGCACAACCAACGTTATTAGTCTTCCAGATGGAGGGGACAATGTCCAGAAGACATTGATCGATGAAACAAACATGATAGGGTAGCTTTGATAGGGATTTACAACTATATTTCAACACAATTCAAGCTAATTTAGCTGATTCAATCAGCTAAATTAGAGATTGTCGAGCGAGGAGATTAGCTTTTTCTTGGGCAGTAGAAAAAAATATTAGCTCCAACTTTCAGAGGTGTTATAGATTATTTCCTACTATCCAAGAAGTTTTCCTCGACTTTACGAGTAATTGATTCATGTCCGATTGCTATAACCTCCTATTAGGATTTGGCGCAACTCTTCTCTAACCTTCTTTTCGTGATCCTTTTTAGCAACAATGTAAACTAATGAAGTAACATAAGGCGTTAAAAATAGTTTCAGCAATTGACCTATTTCATTGTGCCGATCTGGAATTCTCGTAGGCTGATCTAAGAGCTGTGTTATAGTTGGTTTAAAGTAGCAAACATTTCAGCCGCCTTACCAACCAGTAAAACAGATAATATGGAAGCCTCTGGTCATTGTGGACATTGAAATCGCTTGCCATTGCGATTTAAGCATTTGGTGACTTCTGAAGCCAAATATTACTAAAATTTTCTTCAGAATTTTTTTATGAAAGTAGCATGAAGAATACGCTCTAGGATCAATGGAATCTGACAGAGTATCAAATTTAAAATGAGCGGTGCTGCTTGAAATATTTGTACTTCGAGAAAGACTACATAAGAAGAGGAAGTGTTTCGAGACATTGATTTCAACCCATAAATGTGCTTTGGCCTAAAAATCTTGTGAATGGAAAAATTAGGTATATCGTTGCGCATATACATAGCCAGCTTTCTTTGGTAAATAAACCGATGGATTAAGGAGGAAACTCTTATACCGATGGCCAAAGAATCACCGGAGTCCAGAATTTTGGTCTGGTTGAGAAATAAAATCACTGATTTTGTGGAAGCTGTATGGAGGTCCATGGCTGCAAAGTTTGTCCAAAATCTGCGAATGTTACAAAACTGAAAAAATAACATTTTCCTCATGACACAGGAATACAGAAACTCAAACTAAAAGAACGCAAAAACAGCGTTGAGTCAGGAAACAATGATGTGTGGACAATAGCACCTCCAAGACGTAGCGTCTTAACCTTCCGACTGAATGTACTAAAATGTAAAGACAGCACTGTTTGTTTAACATATTCATTAATTTACTTGAACCAAAAAAGTGGACTAAACGGGATTTAAAATAACAAAATAATAGTTCCGTTCCGATCGACCACCACAAGTACTTAAAAGCTCTTAAATGTGTGTATTTTGCTTAATTTTAACTCCCCGTAACTGCTCTTACTATTTTACGATTAGTTAAAATTTAGCAAAAACATACACTTAAGTGCTTGCGGTGGTCGATTGGAAAGCAAGTATTGTAACAAATTAGTGGGAAATATCTGATGGATGGAAAGTACTACTTGCAAAGTGTGAGACTAAAAGCCGTCTTCAATCTCTTTTAAGAAACCTGCATGTTCCCGCCGAACGTAGATACCATATTAAAAATGTAGCCTATTGAGTGTATTAGTGCGGCAAAAATCAAAGACGGCTTTGGCAAAAATCCATACGAAATAAAAAATTTAATTTTTAAATTTTTTGAATGGTTTTAAATAGACCCACACTACCATAATTTCATATAAATTTGATATTATAACAATCGTAGTGAGAGCGTATTAATTTGTTATTCTCTATTTTCCAAATATAAAAACAAATAGTTGAATTAAAACAAAAATAAATTACAAATTGGCTCATTTTTTTTGTTATTTCCTCTTTAGTTTGCCGTTTTGTTATTTTTTCTACACTGTATTTACAATCGTATATAAACGTGACATAATCTCACAAATACAACAGGTTACATTTTTCTCATTTTTTTACTGCTTATGGATGAGTACATTTAGGTTTCCTATAAGGAATTGAAGACGGCTTTGGTGTGACTGTACACGTCAATTTTTTATTGAAAATGCTAGAAATAAAACTTCACATTTTTGTTAAAAATTATTGATGTGAAAAACATAAAATTCACACATTGCAAAGGTTAAAATAGAATAAAATTAATTAAAATTAATTGCAACTGTGACGGCAGTGCACGTCGGCTAACATAATCTTTACACTATACTTCTGATTTTGTGGAAGGTGCAGTTCTTCCTTACAATGGTCACATTGGCGTTGTCATTTTTCTGCCTTATTTGCTTTTCCTTTGAATAATTATGGTATTATATTTTAGTCGTCTAGTAGCTTTACCCCAAACAGAATGCCAATACAGACTGGCACATTGTATAGTTTGGCTCTGCTAGAAGCAAGTTGTTCAAATAGTTTCATTTCTCAGATAAGAACAATATCTCTGCAAATTTTTGCTAATCTTGTAAAAAATCAAAGCTTCAATATCAATAATATCATAGATGTAAGTTAATGTTTACAATGCTATACTTACCCTTCCATCTATTTGTCTAATCTTACGCCCAAGTTAAGTTTAAACTTATTGTTTGAACAATAGCGGTTGCTATAGTAGTGTCATTTTACTAGTATATTAATTGCACTGTGTCATTGTATGTTTTTAGAGATAACAGTTGCGTATTGTTTTGCTTGCAGTATACTATGATGTTGCCAATTACACTCCTCAAAACGTCGGTTGCTGATGCATTGGAGTATATCAGGTCAAATATAGATTGACCAACCTATATTCGTTCTATTTGGCTCAGTCGGTTAAATGCTATGCATTTTTCTAGACAGTGACATTGGACCCGGGATTTAAATTACTGATGTATTGTTTTTGGCCCTCTTAAATAGATTGTGGTGCTTGGATACCTTATTTCGATTAGTCAGAAGATAAGTACTCACTAATTAAGAGTTAAATAAATTTGTTAAAATCAAAAAGCGGAATAACATAAATCGATATGCACTTTGATAAAACAAAATATGCAGTTCAAAAACACAATAATTTTCGCGGGAACCCATAAACAGTGCGATAAGAAAATCGGTTAATTTATAAACAAAAAGTTTTGTTTGAAGGCAGGAATTTATTTTATTAGTTTTTACTTTTTACAACTCAGCCAAAAGATAATTGTCTAAATATACAAATATCATAATCATTATATGATTTTGCGATAACATAATTTCTAATTTCGGATCATATAAAAAACCAGGAAACAATTTTATTTTATGCACCTTAACTAATTATATTTGAACTGTGCTCAATAAATTTACAATCGAAAATGTTAAGATAGTACAGTTTTTTCCAGTTCAACTGATTCCGTAGACAATACGACTAGCGGTGTAGATAACGTTGAATTTTCACGGTCATATTCCTCTTGTGTTGTTTTTATCCAGTCGACAAATAGGGCAATATTTGTGAATACACTCGGATATCGATTACAACCGGACATTGAGGTTAGGCCAATTTGAGTCCATTCTTTGTTTCGATATATGGCTAACGGTGATCCCGGAACCGCATAACACAAAGCTTTATTGCTTTCGTCGTTACCACTGTCGACCGTACACATTTCAGACGTTGGATAATTAGTCGTGATATTAGCACATTCTTCGTTTGTAATTAGCTGGGTATATCCCCAACGCAGTAATTGATTTCGATCGACACGTTCATCAGCTACAATTCCAATATAGTAGTTAATATCAACAATATGTTTTTCAAATCGTTCCATACGATCAGGTAATTTTATTGAACTAACAAATGGCGAAAACGTTAGCGGTTCGTTTAATCGTAAAAGCGCTATATTCGTTTGACTAAAATACCATTCGTATTCCGGATGTGGAATAAATGTTGTTGTATTATAAACGATTTTTGACGTTGAATAATTTACCGAACCAAATTTAAGTATAAAATACACAGTTTTAAAGTAACCACAACTAGCCGATGCTAAAATCCATGTTTTCGATATTATTGTGCCACCACACGAATATTCAACATCGCCGTTTGCCTTAATCGGTTCGATCAGTACATACCATGGAAATTGATTTGGGGTTACCGGAAACCCAATTGTATTATCGTTGAACACACAATCAGAAACTTGTGTTGCTAATAAACCACTTAACGTAATTACCGCGACAAGCCAATTCATTGTATGGTGCATGTGTGATTTAATTGAAAGCCGTTTTACAACTGATTTCGCTCTAACGATTTTCGGTTAATCTATATACAGTGAAGTGGATTCATTGAGAGGGAATGATAAATTTTTGATAAGACTGTTGTCATTTCACTCGAAGATAACAATTAATGTCGTATGCTTTAAATTTTAGCTTAGTATTATATAGTCAGGCGATTAATGCTTTTACTGTGTTTAAGTATTGTTTCACTCGAGATATTAACGAGTTTTTAATTCGATAAAAAAATTTAAAATTAATTCAGTCTACGTACTGTTGTTGGATTAATAAATAATTAGCATTCTATTATTAAAATGGGTGCCTGCGCTATAGTGTCTAGATAATTAATACATAGTTGCAGTGGTTAGTGATTTGTTGATTAATAATAATACTTTTAATGGGTTTACAGGTCTTTAGTAGTTTTCCTTTCATATATCTTTTATTACCATCCATTTAGGATTGGTTTGCAGTGATCGAGCCATTGTTGTACTCGCTGTCATTTTACTTTTTGAACAAAATCACGAATTTTCAACAAATCTTCATCTCATCGACCGCATAGTGTTGAGCTACTGCTCCAATCGCTGTATCAGTCAACAATGATGGCCAGAGGTGCTGATGATGAATCAGTAAAGTAGAGTGCGGAAGGTTTGTTTTTGCAGTTATCGAACGCTTCAATGACTGCTGTTGGCCACAGAACCGGAATGCGACTGCTCTTAACATAGACTTTTACCAGCACCAGGCATAAAGCGTCGAAAAAAGTTTATCAGCACTAAAAAAACTTTTCAGCGGATACCGATCTGGAATCGTGGCTTTAATAAGTGCCTGGAAATCTTCACCCGGTCTACACGCTTCTTTCTATTTCTGTACAAGATGCAGTGGGATGGACCAAGGACTGGTGCTAGGTAGTTTTAATCCTTTCATTGCAATAAAAAGTTTGTCTGGTTTTCCAGTCGTAGTATTTTGCTTCCAAACGGAGGTCCGTTTGTCTCAAGTTTGTGAACACGTTATGTTTGATGTTGCCGATGTTAATGTTTTTGTGAATCCCTATCAGAAATTTTGTAATAACATTGACTACTCCTGGCTCCATCGTCGATCTTTCAATCCCTGGGAGGTGTACCTGATTTATACAAAGGAGTTAACGGTTCTAAGAGCCTTTGTCTTTGTATATAAATGAGCAAACCGTTGTTCCTCAAAAAATCTGTGCCAAAGATAGGTAACGATGGGTCAGTTTCTCAGGAGAATTCGCGGTGCTGTCCTATGTCTAGTCTTAAAATTTTAGTACCGCAAGCGTTTACCTAAAATCCAGCCTTTTGCATGGAGCCTGTGGTTCGGCCCATGGATTCTACACTCCAACAAGGGCCTATGTTCCGTTTATCGTCAATCAAGTGATGAAAAATATCTTTATTTCCCTCCCCTGCTGAGATTTGAACCCGGTACCTTCCGACTCAAACACCGCAGCAACACTGCGCCTATTATTCGGTAAATTTGTGTATTAAGCCAGGATGTAAAGGTTGAAATATTAATCTACAGTGTGAGGTAGACTTTACTAGCAATATTTGGCTGCATACACATATCATTCAAAAACTGCATAGCCACTAGCTTATTATCGACATACAAAATAATATTTTGACGTTTTAATAAAAAATAATAAATTTTGTTATCGAAACTAGATAATCGGCTAGAATGTATTAAATCTTATATTTAATGTAATTAAAATAAAATCGCTTGGTTCTATTGTTATAATGAAAACAAATCCAGATATTGATCCATTATACATAAGCGAAACAGTGATAGCTAATGGTACGGATATTTCAAAACAAGATGATCGATGTGCAACGATTGAATTCATCTACGATACAAACGATAATGATGATGATCTTATGAAATCGGCTATTAGTGCGATACAATCAGATATAGACAAGAAAAAAAGATTTAATATAAAAAAGAAAAGATTTCGCGATAATGTTTCAGCCGAAGAACATGAGAAACGAAAGGAGCGAGCCGCCTATTTGGCCCGAGTACGACGCAATAATTTATCAGCCGAGCAAAAGCTTAAAGCACGCCAAGCAGATCGTGAACGAGCCAAGGTTAAACGAGCAAATGAAACGCCATCTCAACGTGCCAATCGTTTAGCAAAAGATGCCGAACGTAAACGATATCGGAGGCGAGAACTAGATCAATTTAAACAGTTGTTAGACGAGTTGGACACAGCTAAAAGGTCACGTCAAAAATTATAATAGGACTAAATTTAGATTATAAGATGTATCAAACTGTAAATAATATATTATGTAAAAGTAATGCAATTGTACTGGCAAATTATGAAACATTGCAAAAGGATTAAACGGCACCCTTATATAAGATTAATAAGCTGCTGCGGATTTTATCGCAATTTTTACCCAAAAGTAGACGTCTAAGGTTTTTAATGTGTTCGAAAGATGTATTTTCAGTTAAATAAAAATTAAATTGTGATACAAATAATTTTTTTTTTAAATTAAACCTGAAATTTTATTATTTGTATCGATACAGCAGTGTCATCTTTGGATGGGTATGCAAAATACTAAAAGCGGTGGTTGTCTTATCTATCGAGATAAAAAAAATATGGCGTCTAATTATTTACTTTCGATAAAATGTCAAAATTTTTTCATAAAAATTTAGTTTTTTATTTCTAATTAATTGTATTTAATGGAATAATTAAATATTTTAAAATATATATTCTAAGTATCAGGGAAATTGTAAAATAAATAATCGTTAGCTAGTAAATACAGTAATAAATTAATACAATAAACAACAAAAAATCTCAACCATACATAACTCAAAATGTCAAATGTTTTGTGTAATAGAAATAGTAACAATAAATCATTAGTAATTTTATAATTAATATTACAAACAAATTATGGACGAATTAGGCCGAAGAAGTATGTCTTCAAATGAATTTATTGAAGAAAAGACTGTAGTGCAACCACACGATTTATTACAAGTGGATATTGAAGGCTTGTCGGAAGAAACATCATTTCGTCCCCAGGTTCCAGTACCAGCACACGCCTATCCACCATCATATTTGGATTCAAGTAATTTTAGCAATAGATTATTATACGGTAGTAATCACAATAGTAGCACCAATGTAGAACGATTTCCATTTTTTGGCCATCATTTTGAATATCTACACTATCCATCACCAACAAATTTATCAACAACAGCACCCAGTACACCACCACCGCCTCCGGCTAGTGTTAAAGTAGAAAAATCGGATGATAAAAAAGAAAAGCGTTCAATGCAACAGCGTATACGTCGCATAAATGAATCGCAAGACGAGAAAGAAGTTAGACGGCAAAAAAATCGTGAAATAAACCGTCGACGGCGTGCCTCCCTAAAACAAACGGGTATATCAACTGAACAGTCACGCAATCGATTGCGACAACGAATTAAGCGCGAGATTAGTCGAATGGTACGAACTGGCGAGAAACGGGAGGATTTCTTAAAGGAAACATTTGCCGATGTTAGAATATTCTTTAGTGACGAGGAATACAATTCATTGTATCAACGCGTACTTGAAACTATTGATTATATACGATGTAAAAAGGTCTAAATTTAACAAACAGTAATTTATTTTAATTAGTTTTAATTTTAAGCAAAACTAAATTTTATGATTGTGTAATATATGTGAAATGAGTTTTTTTATTATGATTAAATAAAATTTTATTTTTCGTATATACAAGATCGATGTTGTTTGATTTTATTTAACCTAGTTCTCAACCATTCATCTATCTGTAAGATTGCCTCTGGTTAATCCTCCAGTAATCCTACCGTTTAGTCGACCGTTTAGTGGAAATCTACAAGGACTCCTTGTTCGTTTGCATGTATTTTATTGGTCAAGTATAAACAGAGCCATCTTACAGTGTCTGTTGTCAATGTTTAACATGTTTTCTATAGTTTTAATTTTAAGGTCCTTGGGATGACTTTTTCTATCGCTTATTAATGAAGTTAGTATTGCTGGGCATCCATTGATTAACTTTAGCAACTATGATTAATATTTTCTGTTTTAATTCACGTAATCTTTTCTGAGATCCTCCTAACTCTTTCGCAGGTAGTTAAACGTCCTACTTTACGACGTCGCCAGCCAAATCGAGGACGTCCGCATACAGGTTTGCTTTAAATATCATTCTGCAAATTGTATTGCTCCACAGAGCCTGTAATGGTATGGACGATGGTTCGGCATTCCAACAGAGGGTCATAGTTGTGTTCATAGTCATGACCGATCGCAATCAAGTGATGAAAAATCTCTTTTACACCCCTCTCCCGTTGTGCTTAAACCTCTGTGACAATTGCTCAGTAACTATTATTTGAACTGTTAGATAACCTGCAATTCGAAACCGTAATGGTTTTTCGTATTGTTCTAGACAATCAAAAGTAGCAAAGTTGTTTATAATTCTTAAAACAATCATAGTCGACGATAGTCGGTTTTTACAGGCCATTATTGGCCCGTACCAACTCAACAGTCCATCTGGTACAACTTCAGCTTATCGGCATTTGCATGGTATTTTGACTTTAGCAGTGGACATACAAAGCACGGTCACCAGCGACGAGACGCGCTTTTATATCTCCACACAGTTATAATGACTTGTATAAAAACTTGTCACTTCTTCAAATGTGTGGTCACCTCTAATAAAATCCACTGCGTCTTGGTCTCTTAAGCCAGTGATTATATGTTTGGTTTTAAACTCTTTGATTTTGAGACCAACGGAAGCTGAGAATCGTATACAAATGGATCCAGTAGTTCTTGGACTTTGTTGCCAATCAGTCCCATTACTCAGACATCATCCGCATATAATAGAAGCTGTTTAAATTTGACGAAAGTTAAATTCTAACTTGAGATTATTAAGGGTATCGGAGCATAGTAACAGCATTGTGACTGTATTACTATCATTTTACATAGACAAACATATTTATCAGGTATTCCCAGACATCGCTGGGAACAATTTTTTTAGTCTCTACATGGACAGTGTGAATTCCCCGTAGGATAGGTCCTTATACACATCTCGGCAGTTTGTATTCGAAAACTTTCAAATACAGCATTTGACAACGTTTTGTTGAACTTTGAGTAAATCATAGAAATGCTTCTTCCAAGTGTCGGGCACTGCATCGATGTTAACACGGAAGCTGTCATCCTGGTCCCGAATGGCCTGAATGACCCCTTTAAAGAAAACTGTGCTCATTGCTGAGTTGTTATATGTATTTTTAAGACTTCAGCCTCCCACCATTCTCGCTTTTTTCGTCTACAAATACGCTTCTCGGTTTTACTAGCAAGGACCGCTTGGTGCATCCTTGCGATTGTAAAGCGTATTCGTGTTTCTTTATAGGCTATATTCTATGTTCCTCGACAGCAAGAAGACATTCTTCATCAAATCAATCATTTTTGGGTTTAATTTTTGCCATACCTTTACTCGCCTGGTCAGCACTGACAATTGAAGTTTTCAATACCTCCCATAGAGCGTTTACATTGTACGAAAACTGCCAACTTAGGTGTGCTGTGACCAATTGATATTAGCTGCCTACATATTTGAAAGCCTACCGATAAGACCTCACATCTCGGATAACCGAGACCTCCATTATAAATTAACACATGGTCAATTTGAAATCAGGACGTCTTACGAGGGTGTGTCCATGTTTCCAAGTGGATATTTTAATGACGAAAGAGTGTGTTTTTTTTTTTTTTAAACAAAATTTCCTTTATTGATAAACATTTTTTTTTTTTTTACAAATTCAAAAATCAAAGATTACTTATCAAAAATTAAATTTTACAAAAAGGACGTAGGAAATAATAAAAATGCCGTCCATATATTATCATTATAGAGATACAAAATTAGAGCCCCTGTCCCTATATAAAATGGGAGCTCAGGCTCAATGCTTAATAAAATATGAAATTTTTGTAAAAAACTTCAAAAAGAATTAACATTGCAAAAATTTAAATACATTAAAAAATTATACAATATCAAAGAGTAAAAAATTAAATTGCCATAAACAAAAATGTTAAAAAATTTATGGCTATATTGACTCAAGTGTTGAGCTTATAAAACTAAATATATAAATGGAAAAGACATTCACACACACAAGCACACCTATATACAAAAGCAATTACACAACATACATACAGTTTTAAAATTAAAATAAATGTTATAACAAAATAAGTTATATGGCAAATCAATGTAAATGTTTGATTTTAAAATGATTGTCTAAAAAATTATACAATACAAGTATATATATAAATCAAATATGTATATAAAAAAATAAATGTTATATCTGCTGCTGCTGCTGCGGTTGTTGATTGGAGTCGTTGTCTCCATCGTTGTCATCATCGTCGTGGGCCATATCATTCAGCCACCAATATGCCTCACAACGTTTTGAATATTCGTCGTCGTTGATTTTGAAGGAGGTGTCGAACCGAAGATGTTCCGACGGATTTCTAAATTTCGCCACGTCGAACCACTTCTCGTTAGGCCGCCTTGTCACGTGGTAAATGAGGGGAATCGCCTTCCGATCTTGGATGTAGCCCAATCTGTCGAGATAAAGGAATAAATTCGGTCCTGGTACCGTTTCGTTTGTCGTGTAAATTTTAGCAAGTTGTTCGTCTACGTAGTACGGTCCGTAAATCAATGAATTTTCAGTATTCAGACAAGCCCGTCGTATATGGTTACGAGTCAATTTGAGCATGTGTAAGTCAATACGGTCCGAGTCAAATTTTTCGTATTGTATTTTATTTGAAATATAATGAGTATAGTCCGTCTCGGCTTTTCTGTAAAGTCCGTTGCAGTGGCGTAAGCATTTCCGTTCGAAAATTCTGTACCGTTCAATATAACGAGGAACTTGGTTAAACCATACTTGGCAACCGTATGTCAGTATAGGTCGAATTAGTGCTTTGTACGCTATAATTTTTACCCGTTTGTCCAAACGTTTATTGTAAAAAAGTTGCCGCGCTCCCATAAACGCACGTCTCGCTTTTTCTAATTGAATCGTCGTATGCTGTGTCATGTAACACATGTTGTCTATATTAATTCCCAGGTATTTAATTTGTTCGTATAATTTTATTGGTTGATTTGAAATTTTGACCGAAAGTTTACGCCAATTTCTCTTTAAATCGCGCGTCGCATTTTTTAATGGACGTCGAAAGAGGATAGTTTCACATTTTGATGAATTTATTTCTATGTGCCAAAGTCGAAAGTAATTTTGAATAAAATCTAAAGATGATTGTAAATTTTTTTGAATTTCTCCCACATGGTATGCCGAACAATAGACAATCATGTCATCTGCGTACGCACATGATTGTGTAAATTTTGAATTTAATTTATCGTGTAAAATTAAGTCGGCCGTATATAAATTAAATAGGATTGGAGCGGTGATAGAGCCTTGTTGTACACCGTTTGAAATTTTGAAGATTTTTGAAGATATTTTAATATCTCCGCCAGTGGTGATTGTAAATTTTCGATTATAAAGAAGTTCGTAGAGTAATTCAATAAGGTCGGTCGAGAAATTCATTTTGATTAATTTTGATAATAGTCCATCGAGCCAGATCGATTCAAATGCTTTTTTGATGTCTATTAAAACTGCTCCTGTCGGTTGATTAAATTTTAGATTGTGTGTTATATCGCTGACCACTTTTGTGATGGCATGCGCAGTGTTATGGCCTTGGCGAAAACCAAACTGATTGTCTGGCATTAATTTATGTTCAGCTACATGGTCATTAATTTTTTCATAAATTATAATTTCGAAAAGTTTTCCGAAATTTGACAAAAGACTAATGGGTCGATAGCTCTCCGGATCCGTAGGCAGTTTATTTTTTTTTAGGATTGGAAACACCCTAGCAATTTTCCACGATTCAGGAAATGTTTTATTATTCAACAAATTATTAAATAATGTACAGATTTCGTTTTTTATTGAGCTTGGTAAGTGTTTGAAAATGCAATTTGGGAGAAGATCAGGTCCAAAAGATTTTTTATTATTAGCCAAATTTAAAATGTTCGAAAGTTGATCCATGGTGATAAAGTAATTTTGATCGTCACTTGGTTGTTGAGGTGCAAACGCACGATTTGAGGCTGAAAATGTAGTTTTAGTGATGTGAGTCGCTTTATCATGTTTGTGTTGGTTGATGATAGGCGATAATAAATTTTGAACTTCACGTTCTTGCTCCTGATGCTGCAGAACCGAGGTGGTGGAGATGGAATGAATTAAATTTTGAAAAGTGTGTTCTTGGATATGTTGGCCGAGAATATTTAGTTTGGTAATTTTGTCAAAAATTTGGAATTTATCTCCTGTAATATTTTTGTGCGTTTGGCTCCAATCAATCTCTAGGTTATTATATCGGTTAATGTCTGTTACGTTAATTTCCAAAGAGTTAATTTTTGTTGAATTTTGACGTTTAGCTTTGTTAAATTTCCTTATTTCCGACCACATTTTGGCACCCGGCCGAATCCCTTTCATAACGTCCGTCCAATATTTCTCAATCTGAATCTTTACATTTTGTTCAATAAGTTGACAAGTCCTTTTGATTTCGACCTTCCATTCCAAAATTTTCCCGTTTAAAATGTTGATGCGAAGCTGATTATGGTAATTTCCTGAATGAGAATTTTGATTGATATTGATCAAGCTTCTTTTTAAAGTTTTAATTTTTGTAATCAAAAAAGATTTATGCCTGTATAATTTTTCGATGATATGATTCGAATAGCAAATCATATTGTTAACTCGACGTTTTTTCGGTGAATTTTGTTTTAAGCTGTCCAAAATGAGCTGAGTTAATTGATAGATGTAATTATTGCATTCATCATCCGTGAGATTTCGGTCTGATGGGATTATATTTTGCGTTGTGTTGTCATCGTCATCGTTCCAAAGTTGTTGTTGTAGACGCGCTACCGTTGCATGATGGGTTTTGTCTAATTTTGTTTGCCATGTCTGCCAGTCTATTCCAGTAAAATTGTATTTGATTTGATGTTCTGCGTCCTCGTTGTCATCATCTTCGATTTTATTGGTGCCACGTTCGATCTCTTCTAATCCTCGAACCACAATTTCGATCGCTCGATGATCGCTGTCATAGTGTAGTGTTGATATTTGTTGATTGGAATTTTGTTGAATTTTGACTCGTACGTCGACTATGGCCAAATCTAGGAAGTTTCCTGATCGAATCATGGTAGGTTTATCTGAATGAATTATTTTTGCCCTATATTCCAAAGCATATTCTTCCATCCATTTGTTTAAGCGGTTGCCACGAGAATTGTTCCCCGCATTTCCCCAATTCGTGTGCCTAGCGTTGAGATCCCCAGCGATAATATAGTAATTTTTTGGATTACTTAAATTTAATTTATCGAAAATTTTGCCCCACTCGTTCATAAAATGTTCGTCCGAAATATGCGACTGATTGCCCGTACAATAGATGGAAATTAAATAGATTTTGTTGGTCGAAAATTTGAAATTTAATCTGATGATGGCAATCTCAATCCCCTCCCGATTGCTCACCATTTGTGGATCGATAGCTTTGAATTTAATACCATTTTTAATGAGAATGGCTGTTCCTCCTCCCTGTTTCGCATGGATGCGGTCGCGTCGAATAATATTATAATTTTTAAAGTCAATTCTGTGTTTGTCATTTAATTTCGTTTCGTTCACGAGAAGACAGTCCGGTTTATGCTTATTAATGAAATCGAGAAGGTTGAGTCTGCGTTGAATGCTCACTATAGAGTTCACGTTCAACGAGATAATTTTGAATTTGGAAGAATGCGAATTTTGATGTCGATAAGTGTTTGTTGAATTTTGAAAATTTATATTTGCGAAATGATTTCGAGTAGTTGAGTTATTTGCTCGCCTTGTTGTTCCATCTGTTTGGCCATTTTGTCGATTCTAGACGTTAATAATTGTATGCTGTTGTTGTCGTTGTTCTGTTGTTGTTGTTGTTGTTGAGGTGCGGGTGTAGAAGAAGCAGGTCCTCCTCTCATCATATTAGCGAACGTACCGTTCTCTTTGGTCACCTTGATAGAATCAAAATATTTTGGTACAGTTTTTGATGCCGTTGCCAATCTTTTACGCTCTTCAATTCTCTTTTTAAGTCTCAATAGTAATGTCTGATAGACTAGACAGCCTTTATACGAAGCTGGATGCCCCATTTTCTTGCAATTTGTACAATAAATGTTTTCTTTTGTAATTTCAGCATTAACTTGGCAATCACCCGGTTCGTGCAAGTTTGCGCATTTTACACATCGAAATACAAGACTGCAGTTTGATGCGGTATGTCCAAAACGTTGACAATTGCGACATTGCATTATGTCATTGGTTTTATTTAGTGTTTGCCACTCAATTTTCTGGTGATTAAGGTGTTTGATATTGTACACCAGGTTGAGTGGAGTACTTGGAGCGAATTGTACGATGTATAGGGGCAATAACTTTTTCTGTTGGTCCGTCCGTTTGACGAAAGAGTGTGTTTTAGCCACCATAAGGTCGTGCGCGTTCGCAAATATCAGCAAGTTTCACCTAGTATCGGTGACTAAATCGTTTCGGGAGTACGGACCTTTATTAGATTTGCACATAAGTCAGTCTGATTTTTGTCAGCTCTAGCATTAAAGTCACCAGTTAAAATTCCGATGTCGTGCTCCGGTATGGATCCCATCATGTCATCCAAACTGTTGTAAAATATCCGCATACGTAAACGTAGCTGACACATAATGATTAAACATTGATGCCTCATCACTAAAAAGTTTTGATGGAACTGAAAGTTTGCAGAACTATTACGCAAATTAAGCGATTAAGCACTTTCCACGAGAGCAAAAGTTATAAAGTGTGTCACTACATCAAAACGAGAAGCCTGCTACGAGAAGCCTGCACGTCCAAGATGTTTGGACCCTTGAATCAAGGCATATGTAGTCCTTCTTCAAGTAACGGGGCCAGTCAATTATACATGGTTGTAGAACCAAACGCTCTATGGTGCCCATGTGGTAACTATCGTGCGTTGAACGCTTAAACCACAAACATTCCAATGGTTGACACCAAGTGTTAGAGGACCCGAATTTTTCTTTCCAAACCTCGATGATTTACTCATATTGCAAAGCCAACTTTAGTGAAGACCCTAAAAACCTTTCTTGCAATTATCAATTTTTACAGCAATTTTTTTGCCTAACGCTGCCGAAAATCAGCAAAATCTCCAATCAGGGATAAAGGGCAACATGAAGAGAGATAAATCACCTCTTATAAGTGGTCAATAGAGACCGATACTTCGAAAATTGCAAAAACGAATTAAGTAACGCAACGTATTTGACATTTTCACCTAGAACTTTACGTCGATGCATTTGATTACGATGCGGGCGATGCTCTGTACCAAAAATCAAATAATGTTTTCAGCCATTGGCATTCTGTTTAAAAACATTTACTAGTACGCATTAAAAATACAGCACATATGACAGAGAACTGTTGGCTGCATACCTATAGGAGTTATGTACCTTCGCTACATGCTCAAAGCATGATCGTCACCGATCACAAGCCGTTGACATTTGGATTCAAACGGAAAAAGACTTCACCTCACCAAATACTCCATCTTGACAAGCATTTACACATAGCACTCGGTCGCCATGGCCTGATGAGATGACAATTAATTTTCCTCATCAGATCGAAACTGAGCTTTGCTTTGCACAACATCCAAATCTGAATAATTAAAATAACGACACAACATCCGCCGTCGTTATAGTTCCTGGAAATAAAAATCTGATAATTTGCTGATCATGATAGACTATATCGATTCAAGCTTCTCTACAATAAGGCAGCCTTCAAAAACCAGACAACAAGAGCAACAAATCTGAAGAACGATTGAGAAATCAACAATATCCAGTGATTTTTACTCATGTTCTTCAATAAAGGTGAAGTGGCTTTATGGACTAAGAACTCATCCATTATTTTTCTCTACATTCTCTCACGGGAAATTCAACTGATGGTACATTGAAATACTGCTACCACAGTTGCAGTTGCTGTTTTATTGAAATCATATGCCAGTATTTTTCAGTCATATCACCAAGAGCTTTTAAATAATCCAACCACATGCTCAATATCGAAATTTTAATGAAAGTATTCGTTTATAAAGTTCAAATCAGCCATAGGCTTTGCATCCATTTAGGAAACTTCATCGAAACTGCATAAAAACACATTTGGGAGCCAACCGATAAGATCTCACATTTTGGATGACCCGAGACCTCCCTTAGATATTAGTACATGGTCAACTTAACTACTTTACTGCCATTTTGTTTCCTTCCTTTCTTCGTCTTTTTATTGTTTCATCCGACCTCACCTTCGACGTACGTTTTTAACTCAACCCGTGTTGCCCGATCGTCTAAAGTAAATCGTGTAACCACATCAACCCAACGTACCAAATCGTGAATGTCTATGAACGTGTTACCGAAAACGTGTGAGAAGTCAAGTTGTTCTTCCCGTTCGCGTTGTGACCACACCCGGCTCAAATTGGAAGCTAACTGTGCGTTTACTTTCCAATGGAGATTGCGTTTGATTCTGATTAGGATTTAAAATTGTAGGTTGATTCGAAATATTATGTGACGGTACGGGTTCGTTTGTATCGCGATCGCTTGAATCACTTTCCGTAGTGATTTATTGAAATGTTGCAGGGTTTACCCCTCACAAGTATGGTGAAATATTTCACAGCACGACTAATGATTTTAAACGGTCCCTCGTAAGGAGGTTGGAGAAATGATCTGATCGCATCTGTTCGTACGAACACATGTGACAAGAATGAAGATCTTTATGGACAAATATCGATGATTGTTTTCCGTGTCGTGATGCAGGACTTGGTTTGTTTTGATCCATCATTTTTTAAGTTGAATAATAAATTCAGACTGATAATCGGGGTTATCACAACTGCCAATGAACTGTCCTGGCAATCGTAAACCTTCGCCGTAAAGCGTTTTTGCTGGTGTTGCATTGAACTTCTCCCGCAATGCTGGTGGTAATCCCAACAAAACTGTTGGTAACGAAATTGTCCAGTCCAGATGGTTATGACAACTTAACGATGTTTTTAACGAGCGGTGCCAACGTTCGATAAAACCGTTGGCTTGTGGATTGTACGCTGTGGTGCGTTTTCGTTGGAACCCCAATACTTTGGATAATTCCTGAAACAACTCCAATTCAAACTGCATTCCTCGATCAGTGACTATATAGTCACAGGTATGCCGAATCGGGCAATTCAACCCTCTAAAATTGCGCTTGCAACTGTTTGTGTTCTAATGTCTGCCACCGGAATGATTTCCGGCTAACGAGTATAGCAATCAATTATTGTGACGCAATATCTCATATCGTTAGACATTGGCATTAGACCAATTAAATCTACATGGATTTCTTCAAAACGCTTGCTACTTAATGGAAATTCACCTATAGATTCGCGATCTTGAGCGTTGTCTCGCACCATTTGCCTTGTTGTTTCTATATTGGGCCTTCAACCCCTTAATGTCAAGTATAAGTTCCTGAATTTTGATCTCGAGATCAGAAGGGTAAACTTTTAGATTATTTACAACAGCAACCGCGGGTCTATTTTCTCTTGACACCGACATCACATTTGAATTTGAATATGTTTGCAAAATTTTGCCGGCCATAACCACCAAATTCGTTAAACTTTCAGTACTGGATGCCAAAATTGAATTTGTTGGGGTAAACGTTGAACCCACAGTTTTTTTAATAACTCTTCCGCTATTTGCTTATCCGCCAAATTTCTCATTTCGCGCAACAACTGTGATGAGAAATTAACGCTTGCTTTAAACTGTCGTACTGATTGTCAGCTCCAGTTTGTAACACTACATCGCTAACCGTGTTTAACGCTCGTTGATCGAGACCCGCAGCAATAATATTAAATTTGGTTTGTTGTTGCGTAACGTTAGCATTTGTGAATTGCGCCTCCATTTGTGCAAACCAAAGTTCTGGCATTTCAAAACAAAACGGCGGTGTCTTAACCGAAACACATTCAACAAAACCGCCATGCGGCTTAACTGATTTATCTGGAGAAATAGATGCTTCGCCTTCGCTTTTACCACTTTTACAGATATTCTCGTCGTCCGAAGCTCTATAATTTAGGCGCCCGGTTCTACTGCACCATCTGCACCTATGGAAGCGCTGACTGCCACTGACCACCATAGCAAAATTGAGTTGCTGATTATTTTTTTTCTGTTTTCGGAAAAAGGTAGGTATACTTTTTGACTAAATGACTTTAACGGATGTCATAGCTGAACAAGAAGTAAATCATCTTATATTATTCATGTCTCGTATATATCTAATAAATGTTATAAGGGTTTAAAACAAAATGATATACCGAAACAAAAACTCTAAAACCCCATTTAAATTTTTTTTTTTATTAAACTTTTCATATAAATATTTAAAAATTTAACAAAAAAAAAAAAAGTTTTAATTTTCAATTTTCAAAAGAAGAAATTAATAAAAATAAAAATATGAAACTTCAAACTTTGCGTTCAAGTCTTATATTCATTCGTTTTTGTTGTTGTTGTTTTTTTTAAAGGGGGACATTTTTATTATAATATACAATTTTCCACTTAAATTCATTCATTTTTCCACTTTTTTTTGCATTAAAATTATGTAATCGTGAAATTTTGTTATGAGAAAGCTTTTAAGAATAAGCTACTTTCGTATACGTTATACTGTTTCGTATGAAAATATAAATTTCCTAATTTTTCGGTACACATATACATAATTTAAAAGTAAAATTTGTAAGTAATTAAAATAATGATAAGAATTTGAATTATTACACCAATTACTTGCCTATTCAAAACGGAAATTTATAACAATGAAGGTATTTATGGAGGAGCAGAGCAACTTAACTGTAAACCTATATTCAATATATTTGATGTGAGAAAAGTAAAGATAGGTATTTGTTATGGTTTCTTTAATTTACAATAAAGACCAGTATGCAAATATTTCGTGCTGAAAATGGTTTAGCCAATGCCGATTTTATTTATAGAAAATTTCTAACAGCTGTTAAAAAATAATCTACAAAAAAGAACTGGATACCCCCAAAATCTAACAAAACCACCACCCACGTTTACAAATACGCGGTTTAGGATAGTCGCTGTGAAAACTATAGGCGCAATGACGCTGATTCATAGTTTGGAGACCATGTGGCCAATGGTTATGCGTTAATTTACAGTACAGATGTTCTTGGTAATCTTGGTGTTAAAAAAAAGGACGTTTTAGAGTTTAAAGTAGTTGATAACCACAAAAGTAACAAATGCATTCCACGTGCACAATTATCTATCGTCTGACCATTCACCTTGTAATTGTTACCCTAAGCACTGATGTTCTGAATATTTATTCTCTGAAAAATCTGACAAACAGGCGAGCCAATTGGAATAGTCGAACAAAATTGCATAATGGATATTTCCCGTCGCACACCAACAGATATCGATGCAGCTAAAATATACTCTGAAATCAGCAGCAGAAAAGGATACTCCCGTTTTCAATCAATTGAGCAATAAAAACTTTAAGATTTGCACTAAAGGAAGAAGAATCCAAAGGGTCCAAAATTACTTGTGTGAATACTATAACGACATCAGAGAAAACTGAATACTCTTTGTGGAGGGTCGTATTTTTTGACAAATCATTGAACGGCTATCGATTTTTTAGTTGAATATAAACAAAATTCCATAACTATGCATTGCTTCTAATAGCGACATGTTGAAGTTCAGGTCTGTATGATTCCAAAATTATCATCATCTTGCTAAAACATCTACCATTAACAGTTTTAAATAACAATAATTTTCAAAACAACTGTAACTTTTTAAAGGTGCACACCTATTATTCAATCAATGAAGTAAATTAAATAGGAAACAAAATAACATGAATTGTAATTTACCGTTAGGTTACAAAGCAGGCTGTGTAAAATTTATTTGTTTTAAATCAGTCGTTTACAAAATGTTGATAATTAATGACGAATTTTACGTTAAAGTTGATTTCAAATCTCTGCCAGAATTGTTACTGTCGTGTGGTTCGGACGTAAAATAAAACATACGAAAAGTGCAGTGTTAAAGCGTTTAATTTTGTTATATTATTAATTGTGTGAATGATTTTACAATTAAATACAAACAGTGCAAAAAATACTAAAAAAAATTATAAGGTAATAAGTGATAATATAAATTCTGAAGCATGGACCTTTTTCCCCCAAAAAAAAACTTCTTCGAACATCGAACACAATCTACAACAAACTTGAACCAGTTTCATGAAGAAAATATAAATATTGTAAGTGTAAGTGTAAACCAAATGGGTAAAATTCAACACAGCTCAAAGAAAATAACTATGCCAGTGAATAAAAGTACTTCTTCGACAGAATTAATTATACCGCCGTTTAATAAAAATAAAATAAAAATTAATTTCCCAGAAAATTTAGCATTGTTAAACGGAAACAATAGTAATGAACTCAGTGCGACGAACCCTAGTGACCATATGGGTCAATATATCACTGTTCAATCAAAAAGAAAACGGAGTCTGAGATCTGCCCAGTTTGCTAACAGGAGCAAAGTGACGACTGAACTAGGTGTTAACCAAATACCTCTTGACAACCGATTCTCTAGTTTATAGAGGTTGATAACTCCAATTCAACGCCGATATTGAAAATTGCGAAACTGCTTCCTATTTATTTAAGAGAAGCGTCTAATAATGAAGTGGTTGTAACAGAATCGCAACATTAACAGATTCTAAATTCTATATTACTCCGCTCAAAAGAGGTAAATAACCGAAACAAAGATTCAAACTTTCGAAATCGAAGGCTTCAGAAGCCATAGTTAAACATTTTGATGAATTTGGTAAAAGATTTTACACATACCAGCTAAAAAGTCAAAAAGGGCTAACTGTTGTGCTAAAATGAATTGAATGCTGCTTAGATGTTAGCGACATCCAAGCTGCACTTGCTGGGAAAGGTTTCCATGCCTAATCTATTGGTAATATAGTAAACCGTGAGAAGAAACCTCAACCAATGTTTCGTTTAGAACTAGAACCAGAGAAAGAAAAGTCAAAAGAAGTTCACAAGATTTACAATCTTAAATATTTGCTTCATCGCAAAATAATAATTGAGGAACCTAAGAAGAGGTCTGGATCAGTTCAATGCATAAAGTGCCAAGAATACGGACGCACAAAAGCATAGTGCACCTCAAATGAAGTTTGTGTTATTTGTGGTGAACTTCACTACTCCAAACAGTGTGATAAATCTCGCAATGACCCATATCTGTGCAATTTATTCATATGCAATTTATTCAGTGGGCCATGCTACCGAAAATTACAATAGTCACCAAACCAACGAGTACAAACACACAAAATGATAACTTGGAGACGTTTGCCAGCAGTTTTGCACAGCTACTTAGGTGTTTCTTATGCAAATATCCGAAAACATAACAAACCCAAACCCAAAGTTCATTTTAATGAAGGTGACCTACACATTTATTCCACGGTAAATAAATTAACCGAGACCAGCCAAAGTTTCATGATTACGTTGGAAAGACAAATGAGCATGATGATGCAAAATATGAATACGCTTATGCAAATTGTAGTCAAAAACCAAAAATGACAGTTCTAAAAATAGGTATTTGGAATGCGAGCGGGCTTTCGCAACATAAAGCTGAGGTACACACCTTTCTTATCGAACAAAATTGAGACATTATTCAGTCTTAATAAAAAGAAGATTAAAGCATTACAAGCTCCAGAAATATACTACAAATATCTGTTTGGAAGAATGGTCCGGGAAATTTGTAATATCGGCTATCTATACTGTCCACCGAAACACGCAATTAAAAAACTGAAATCTATCGATTACCTTAATCAGTTAAATTAAATTTAAAAATTTATTAAATTTTAAATCAGGAAATTAAATTTCTAGCAGGGATGGTTACAATGTTAAACATTTGCAATGGGGTTTGAGGTTGACGACATCCAAAGGCAAGCAGCTCTACGAAGCCATAAACGAGAAAAATCTTGTTTATTTATCATCATGGACATCCCACATATTGGCCTACAGATAGGACGAAAATTCTTGATTTAATAGATTTCTGCGTAATACGAGGAATAGCATGCACCAATGCTCAAGTTGTAGACTGTTATGATTTATTATCAGATGACTCACCAATAATAGTAACACTAAGTACCCAAGCATTAAGAACTGAACCATCTCAACGTTTAACAAACAAACTAACGAAATGGGTTCACTGTAGAAACATAGTAGATGTAAATTGTCATTTGGATGACCCACTTCCCACACTAGAAGACATTGACGCAATAGAAAACTTAAGACAAATAATGGAAATGGCAGCAAAAAATGCTACTTCAGTGAACAAATAATCAGAAAAAAATTATAAGCTTTCAAGTAACATTCAGAAGTTATTGTCAGAAAACCAGGCAATTCGGCGGCTATGGCATAAATAGCGCTATTAAAAGCAATGAAAGGCAATAAGAAATTTAAAAAGGCCAGAGCTATCGAACCCACCGATAAGGAAACTAGATGGCCACTGGGCCAGAAGTGACCTAGAAAAAGCTATCGCTTTCTCTAACCATCTACAAAAAGTGTCTCCAAAATAATGACTGCGTACTACCACAGTTTATGAGGGGCTAGTCGAACCCAAATCCAGTAAAATTGAAATGGAAATGCATCAAAACGGTTATCAAAAACAGTATAACTCTTAAGAAAGCTCCAGGGCATGATCTAATAACTGGAAAAATTATCAAAGAATTACCAGATAGATGCATAAAATATATTTTTAACACAATTATGAGATATGGATACTTTTCCCAAAAATGGAAAATATCTCAAATTATCATGATTCCAAATCGACGTAACCCAGTCTCGTCGTACAGACCAATGAAGTAGACTCATTGATAATTTCATAGCTTTTTGAAAAGATGCTACTACGAGAACTAACACCTATATTATCTGAAGATCGCATTATACCAGATTACCATTTTGGATTTAGAGAGCAGCACGGCATAAGAGACCAGGTACACAGAATTGTAAATACAATTTAGCTTGCCTTGTAGTCTATGGCATGTAGTCGAAAGGATGTTCCAGCAGGTTAAACAAAATACGGCTACTACTGATTTAACTGAGATTTATCTCGGTTGCCTTTAGGCAGGAGTACCGAAAGTTAGTGTAATGGAGCCTGTGTTATACTTATTATTCACAGTTGACTTACCAATAAATAAAAAAAATAATTTAACTTTTGCTGACGACACAGCTATATTGTTTTCGCACAAAAATCCTCAAATATTATCGAGAGAATTACAAGAACATCTGCACAAGATTGAAGATTGATGATAATTGAAAATTTATTGATTGATTGATTGATTGATTTAGAATGTACGGCCAAGCATTAAGCAGGAACTTCCGGAGTTGACCCGGCCCACTGAACACCCATTTTTACATATACTTGGAAGGATAAAGCAGGATACTAGTTAAAGTATTGAGATCGACCCGGTTCCAGACACCTTGGCGGCCAATAGTTAGTAAATTTTTTGTGGGGTAGGGAAAGGAAATGTATGTCAGTAATGACAGAATTGGTCCGGTTTTCCGGTAGCCAATATTCAAATTACTGTTAGCATAAGGCAATCCCAATGATAATGAGCTGCTCTGCATTCTATCTTCTCTTCTCAGTATTTGACACCATTCAACTGTAATCTGCAAGGTTTCTCTGAAAAAATCTAATAATAGGCAAATTTTTCAAAGCCATAGGCTGTAATAAATTGGATTAGTTTTTGCTTGAAATTTGTAATTAATTAATTTATTACATAATTAAAAATATAAAATTATGAAAATTATAATATAAATTAGATTTTAAAATAATTGATTAAACATTACAAATCAATTGATTTAACCGTTTTATGTCAAATACATCATATAACCACACGAAAATCTAATTTATATCAAAGCCTCCTATATATACAAAGCCGCAATGATCAAAGTCGAACTTAAAATAGAGGTGGTAGAAAAACAAAAAAAAAACTATATTTTTCATACAAATCATATGAAAAAAAAGAGTTTTTTAAACGTGTTGTCTACTTGAAAATGGCCACAAAAATTAATTTTATACGCACATACATTTAAGGGAACAGTTAATTTATGAACGATTAAAAAACTAATCAATACATTTTGTTTTATATATCTTTAATTAATATTTTAATATAAGGGTTTTAAAATACCCCTATTTACAAACACAAGAAATTTATAAGAAATTATAAAACAAAATGAATGAAACGGAAATCATAAAAAAATCTCTTTGTTTATGATCGACATATCATACGTCATACGATCTTTTACAATTTGGTTTTCTATTGCATTTATTACTATATTTTACATATACATACGTAGAAAATTATTATAAAAATCAAATCCATGTCATTTTAATTTAAAAATTATAATATAACTACTAAATATAATTAATTGACATTTAATTATGATACATTAGAAGATTTTGTCTAAATATTGATATAAAAATAATATAGGATATGAATTTCTTTCATTCCGAAAATGTGAATCAAAAAAACCATATTTTACATTTATTTTCATGTTATATCGTAAAATGTATGACCCTTATATTAAGCTCAGTTAAAAATTTGTCCGATCATTGCGGCTTTGTATATATAGTAGGCTTTGTTTATATACACCTTATTTCACACAAAACTTTAAAAGGTCGATCGATAATCGTTGAAGAGATCGGACGTGTTTTTTCCGATATCCTCATTTTAAAATAATTTTTTGTTTATATGTATTTCTTTTGTTTTTGTTGTGTTTTTTTTGTTTTGGTTTGAGTAGCTTGGTGCGTGTGCGCGTGTGTTAGTGAAGTGGTAAAGTGGATCGTGTACTCTGTCGTTTTACCAGAGATCAGGAATCAATCAAAACCTTCTTTACTACAAGCCGTATTGAAATTTTCGTTGACACATATTCTCATATATTTTTAAAATGTATTAGTGGAAATATATACTTTAGATGTATTAGTAACTTTAAAAATCCATATATAAAAATATATAATTTTCTCTTTAAATAACGCACACCATTAACATAATTGAGAATTTTTCTCTCTACTTGTGGTATTAAACGTCAAATTTTATTTTATTTGTTTAGTGAATGATGTGAATTGTGAAATTTTCAAGTCAAATTTATTAATTATTTTTATATTATATATAATATATTTTTATATAAATATATATTGTAATTATTTATTTCTATTAAAATCTGTCGTGCGGCATAATTAGTAATATATACAGTGTATACATAATAAATTACATAAAAGTTAAGGTTATGTAATTTGTTTTTTGATAATTTTTACTCTCTTTTCTTAATCTCTTTTGTATTGGTATGTGAATGTTTCTTTTTTTTATACTATAATCGCGATCATATCCCAACACGATTTTTACTTACAATACAATCAAAGTATATATTTTTGTATAGCACTAGTATGCGAACAATACGGCTTGTAGTTTAGATTGTTCTGAATTAATGCATCATTTTTAATGTACATTTTTTATTTTTATTTTTTAATTAAATTGATGTAACTATTGACATAATGGTACGTATTGACATAAGTGCCGTTGGCGAATTTTTGTTTTAGCTTAAATAAACACAATAATTTCTACGAAAAAACGGAAAATGAGAGAAAACGAAAAATTTATGCAGTTGCAAAAACGTCTCTATAGAAAGACCAACTATTCAAAAATTTAAAGAGACAAAGCGCCTCTTTGATGTAGTATTGGTTGTGTACAGATATAGCGTAAAACAAAAACAAAAAAATATTTTTACTAACACTAATATAGTTAGTTTTTTTATGTTATTTTTGCTTTGTTATTTGTTCTGGTACCAATACTACTTTATTGAGACGGATATATAGTAGTATTAGTGTACGAAAAAATGAGTTGGTCTTTCTATATAGAGACGTTTTTGGCAGTTGTGTTGGTTTTATTTACTATTTTAGTAATTTTATTGTCTTTTGTTTTCTTTGTTAGAACATTTTTATTTTTTATTTTTTTTATTATTTTGGGTAAATGAGTGTAATATACTAATTGTACATATATCTGTACTCTATAAATACATAATTGTCCCGTTGATCTCGTTTTTTTATATATAAAATGTTTAGATATTATATTTGCCATTTGTTTGTAATATAAATTTTGTTTACCACTCGTATAGCGCGGAAGTTGTATTCTGGAGGAGGTTCGCATCGTGTGCGACTTGGATTTTTTACGGGGGATGTTTGCAAACAAAACCGTTTGTCTTCTGGTTCAATGAAGGCGTGTATTCGTTTATTTGTGTTCAGGAAAAGTATATTGTAGGGTTCATGTCGGTACAACAAGTCAACAACATGTCTACAACATAATATAGGTAATAAAATGGATTCATAGTTCTGTCACGGGGAATGTTTCATCACTTGTGCTTGAGTCCAAAATGGTCCGACGTTGTCCAGGCATTTCGTTGCTTGAGTTTTGACAGTTCCCATTTCTGTGAGCGTTTCAGGAGATTTCTGAGCGTTTTCTTCCAAATGCGAGCTGATATATTTCGTTCTTATATATATATATATATATATATATATATATATATATATATATATATATATATATATATATATATATATATATAGCATTGGAACTGTGTTGAATCCGAACGATCCATGGGGGGCCTTATCCGTAAAAAAGTTCATGAAGCTTCTGGCCGAGTCTAATCCTCCTATTTTAATTATAGCTCGTTTTGTGGTTATTTTGTGTGCGTTTGAGTGGTGTTCTTCGATATTCGTGCTTGGAGACGTCTTCGAATTTGAGAAATTAGCCCTACTGCTTTGAGAAATTAGCCTATTAAGAGAATTTTTTCAGAGAAACAATGCAGATTACAATTAAATGGCACACTGGAGATGCTGATAACAGATGACTGAATGCAGAGCAGTTCAGTAAAATTGTGATTGTCTTATGCTAACAGTAGTTTGAATATTGGCTACCGGAAAACCGAACCAATTCTGTCATTACTGACATACCTTTCTTTCCCTACCCCACAAAAATTTACTAACTAGTAGCCGTCAAGGTGCCTGGAACCGGGTCGATCTCAATAATGTAACTAGTATTCTAGCTTATCCTTCCAGGTATATGTAAAAACGGGTATACGGTGGGCCCGGCCACCTCCGGGAGATCCTGGTTAGTCCTTGGCCGTACATTCAAAATCAATCAATCAACCAAATCTTTATTTGACACAAAACTTTAATTTAATTCAAATTTGATGTTAAAAGAAATGATTAAACTTTACAAACCAATTGAATTACCCAGTTTACGATGAATTCGTCAAGAATAAAGCCACTGGAAATAGTTACAAAACAAATAAAAAATCTCTGCCAGGAAATTAATTTTATTCTGGAAAGGATGAACTGAGTGTCGACATGAAATTTAAAATTATCAAACATGAAAAGTTTCCCAAAAACACTTGGTTTGGCAGACTATTTGCCAATGTGGTTCTAGAAGTGCTTTGTACATCACAAAAAACAATATCTTCGAAAAATTACACCAATAACTGCCTCCAAAAGCGGTGTGTGGTAGGTCTATTTTTGTTTTTCATTACAATGTGATAAAACAATCCTAAAATAGAGATTCCATTTATTACCTAGCCAAATTTCGATTACAACTCTCTTTCTCTCTCTTAAAGAAGATTAAAAATAAGAAAAAGTCATCTTTGTAAAATGTATAAGCAATAAATTTAAATAAAACAAACAGTAAAATCAAACAACCAAATGGTTTAATACAATCTTTATTATGTTAAAATAATTAAGGGGAGGTAAACACCTCCGATTTCTGGCCGCTCAATCATATTTCGGTCTTGCACTTAAAAATATATTATCAATCTGAAAAAAATACAAATTGGGACATACCAAAACTGTATAATTACAAATGACAACAAATCAAATTACCTGAACATTTTCCGGTGCAGCCAATGAAAATTCCACCGCCCGTGTTACATCGCTTGGTGCCAATTTTGGTAAAATATCATACAGTTCCGATTTAAAATCTTCAATCAAATCGGTTTTTACTAGACCCGGACTAATCGTTGTAACTCGTATCGGTACTTTATAAAAATTAATTTCCTGTTGCAACGTTTGGGCAATGGCACTGAGTGCATGTTTTGTTGCTGGATACACGTTAAACAAGGGATGTGGCACATCGGGTATACGATATCCTAAAATACTATTCATTATAATGATATGTCCTTTAATTTGTTGATCACGCATTATTTGGATTGTTTCCCGCAATACAATACACGACGCAATCACGTTCACATTAAAAGTTTCACTAAATTCGGCCGTAGTTGAATCGAGGATGAAATGTTTTTTATAAACGCCTGCATTATTGATTAAAACGTGAATACCATCGAAATTTTCTTTGATCCAACTAAATAGTGTGGTAATCTCCTCTTCGTTCGATAAATCACACTTTCGAGGATAGATTTTACCGGGGCCACAGCTGTTCTTGGCAAATTCCTTAAATTTTTAAATATTTTTACATATATAATCGTTTAGTATAGTATAATGTGTATACCTCAATTAGTTCTAGACGACGACCAATTGCTATTACATTCATACCATGATTGGCCAATGCTAACGCAATATCAGCACCTATTCCGGATGTTGCTCCAGTCACTAAAGCAACTTTCTCGCGATACAAATCCATACAATTTTTTTTACACAACTTGTTGGTTGAAATATGATTTAGTCACTAACCATACTTTGCACTCATTTTAAATTATTTATAACAAATTTTCCAGAAACCGCATTCTCTTATATTGGATTTCGTATATTTATGTAAGTTAATAGAGTGTAACGTGAAAAATCAGCGGACCATATAGCACAGCAATCGGGATTCAATACTTTACCACCATTCAAATGTGCAATGAAATCGCTGCAGTGCATTTATTGTTCTAAAATGAGATTGAGTTGTGATACGATGTTTATCACATCTGATCTTCAACTGTATAAATATATTGAAGGTTAGTTTAAGTATTAAGTTACATTTATATTGTTACATAGTTTGCAAAGAAAATCAATAGACGGTGATGTATAAGGTTCGAGTTCAAGTATTTTTACACAAGAAATTGGTTTATATACTATATATAGACAAAAGTTTTCTATCGAATGGAGCACCGGATGTTTCTCCTTATTTGGTGGTTTTGTCGATAATAAAAAACTAGCTCTGTAGAGGTCAAACTCATAAAAGATACCGATGTGTCAAGTAAAGACACTGGAAGCTTAAATCCACTATGCATCGTGCGACTACACTTTAGTATCAATAACGTTTTTTTTTGAACAACCAGGCCCATCAATGTAATAGTAACGACTGGTTAGTATTTCATCATCATGATTACAGTCGAAATAATTTTACCGCATCTAGCTAGATTTTGTTGAGTATTGCAATATAACGGGTGGGTCATTTAAAAGTTTAAATTTAATTTAAATTTTGCCAAATTTATTTTTTTGTTGTGAAGTTCAACTGTTCCGGTTAAAGATATGGAAAATTATTTCATTCATATGGGTGCGGCGGCTGGCCTTACAGTTCCCTATTCGATCGGACCAATTTTCGAGTGTATGGGATCGTATCTCGGCGATGGCATCACGAATCTCCAAATGCTCAATTGTCTCTGGCTTGTCAGCATAACATTTGTCTTTAACGGCGCCCCACAGAAAATAGTCCAATGGTGTTAAATTGCAGCTTCTTGCCGGCCACCTGACATCACTATTTCGGCTAATTAAACGGCCATCAAACGTTTGATTAATCGATTGTGGCATGAGATGTGTGGCAAGTTGCACCATCCTGTCGAAACCAAACATCGTTCACATCAATACCAAAAAATCGGTTATCATATTTGTGCGATAGGTGTCACCATTGACCGTAATGGTGGCGCTGTCCTCATTTTCAAAGAAATATGGGCCAATGATGCCTCCGGTCCACAAGCCGCACCAAACAGTCACTCGTAATGGGTGCATTGGCTTCTGTAAGACCACGTGTAGGTTTTCTGAGCCCCAAATACGGCAATTTTGCTTATTAACGTATCCACCAAGATGAAAATGAGCTTCATCCGAAAAGATGATTTTTTTGGCAAAATCGACATCATTGTGCAGTTTCTCGGATGGTCATGCGGCTTCAACTTTTGAACCAATTGAATTTTGAAAGGCATCTTACCGAGATCTTTTCGTAAAATTCGACGTAAACTGGTGTGTGAAATGTTCAATTCTTGAGAACGATGACGAGTTGATGTTGATGGATTCTCACACACACTCTCAGCCACAGCTTCGATATTTTCGGGTGTACGCACTGTACGAGCACGCTCACGCCTGGACGCATCAATAATGAAACCAGTTTCACGAACTTTAACAATAAACTTGCGTATACCGGGCACTGTTGGTCCTTCTCTGCGACCAAATTTTCGTGTAATTTCCTACCAATTGTCTTTGTTTGGGAAATAAATTACCAATAAATCCCGACGTTGCTCAAGCGTAAATTGATTCATTTCGTTTAGTGGAGATAATATACTGAATTTTGTGACAAAATAGAATGACATTAAGTATTGACCGGTAGAAAGTTAGCACGAAAAGTTAGCACACTTTAGTATTTTGTATGTAACATAAAATAAATTTAATGTAGTTTTTAATGTCAAACCGGTTTTACTCTTACGGTTGGTAATTGACATTTAATGCATAATCAAATTGATTTTTGGTTCTGATTTTCATTGTATTTCAAATTAGCCATTTATTTGATTTTTCGTGCTAACTAATTTTTTTTAGTTTTTATCTAATACTCAAACCATTTTCGTGCTAACTTTTTAATAATGCTTATTACTTATATCTTTTTCATGCTATCTTGTACTAAATAGATTATATGACAGACGCAAACCTTTAGTGTTGCCAACATGTTTTTCGTGCTAACTTTTCGTGCTAACTTCACAGACATTAAGTATTGCCAGATTCAAAATAACCTGTGGTTCAAATTTAAACCGATAGATGGCCCATCCTTTACATCTCTCGCTTTCACCTGCTTTCGATTTCCGATCGTATGTCTCTTTCCCTATAGGAAACGGGTGGGCAAATAAATCATTGCGCAAGTCAATTTGCGTCTTTTTGTAAATAATACAGCATTAAATTATCGATAATATGATCTTCCCATAATTTCAGTGGTCGAGCAGGCTGACAAAAGCAGCATATGTATGCAAACATCTCACGTAACTATTTTGGCATGAAGTAAGGACCACCGTTTGTAAGGCATCGATCATACTCTTGGTTTGTTTCAAGTAGCCTACGTGCTAATTTCGCCGCTTTGAAGGTTTCACATACGATGCCTTCTACAGTTTGAATCAACTGGACATTTATAGCACTACGCTCATGTCTAAATGTGAGATGTAACATGTAACATGTCTAAATGTGTACGAAACTCGATGGAATAGGCGTAAGCTATAACAATTTCCAAATAAACAATTTTTGATTACATCGCGGCGATAAGAGTCCAGTTTAGTTTTGAAAACACGTGCCATTAAATTGGGTCGATCTGATGTCATGTTCAAGATTATCGGTTATTTTAAATCATGTTTTGGATAAGCAGTAAATGAGATTAAAATACCTGGATTTCCCCACCCCCAGAAAATTGACATATATAGCATCACAACAACGTTCTCGCATATTTCTTGACGATCTTACGAAGCTGGGGACACCTGCTGCAATGTTTTGATGTTCTGAAATATTTGTAACATTCGTTTCGTTTTGATATAGTAAAGTGGTCAATTCTTCGAACGTTGGTAGTGTCGATGCGATGGTTTTCTTCATATGTGGTTTGGATAGTTTTACTTTCGCTTCCTATAGACCTCCAAGATCTTGGTGAAATGAAATGTCACTTTATCCCTTGGACCGACAACTTAATCGAAATATCATCCAAATGGTGATAAATGGCCTGCAGATATTTATTTGCTCCAACAAAATTTGTTATCACTATATAAATTTGCAACATTTTTTCTTCGTGCTATTGAGCGTTTGAGGGCAGAAAGAAATCAAACCACTAACCAGCTTTATAGGCATCGCCTTCGTTGTTAAACAGATGAAAATAGCGATGCAAACCTTTCTGGTTTTTCGATCCTCTATACCCTTAGACATTCAAAAATGTATGGGGCCGACATAATCTATTTCCATGAGGGATAATGTTCTAGATGGTGTCACCCTTGGTGATGGTAGGCTTCTCATTCGTTGGGTCACTGTGATCAGCATTGAATCTGAAGCACTTGTGGTAATGGCGATTATTAAAGCACTCCTGCACACGCAATCATCTACAGTAGGTTCAACTCCTGCGTCAACTAGTCATCATGTATGTTTAAGTGAAACTATATATACACCAAATAAAGGCAGCAAATACTTGGTTGACCTGTACTACAAAACTCAATATTTGGCTAGGTAATCGCAGGTGCAGTAGCAGCAGGATCGTCCGAAAGCACCACTCTCCATGCAGTTAACAATACCACCGCTATAAGTGAAGATCAAGACATCATGACATCAATCAGCTTTTAAAAAGGTTTTGGGAAATTGAAGAAGTGCCACATCAATTAATTATGTCCGAAAATTGGTATGAGTCGTTTTATTTACGTACAACATTAAAGACTACATTAAAGGCTCTCCTTTTAAGTATCTGGACAACTAGGCAATTCATGGAAATCCGCCCGTCAAAGGCTACTCGGACTGGAAAGGATATTCAAAGCTTCACCTGCATTTTTTATAAACTATGTAAGGAGTTAATTGATGAGTATGCTGATCTTGGTCACATGACGTGCATTTCTTGGAATGAGCTACCAAAAAATGATGATTCTAAGTATTTCATCTCTCATTACGCAGTGCTGAAATCAACCAGCAGCACCACCAAGCTCAGAGTTGTGTTGGACGCCTCTTGTAAACCTTGTAATCATGTACAATATACCATCGTGGCATCTGGTACAAGATTTTGGTCGTGTAAGCTTCTTTACGATAATATGGCTCATCTCACAGAGATCAAAATACCTAGATGCTTAACTCCTTCAATGAAACCTATACACCTGCAATTACATGCTTTCTGTGATGCTTCAGAAGCAGCTTACGGCAGTGTGGTTTACCTGCGAGCAGTATTCGAAACATAGGAAATCACAGTTAACATCATTTTTGCAAAAAGCAAGGTCGCATCATTAAATCAAATTTCGTTGCCCAGATTGGAGCTTTGTGGCGCGATGGTGTTATGCAAATTGGTGAATTTTTGCACACAATCCAAGGACTATAAGCTCATGGAGATTTATGCATGGACAGCCTCTGCGATCGTCTTACACTGATTTTCCGATATTCCAAGGATGTGGAAAAGTTGTATAGCTAACCAAACTTCACAGATTCTTGATATTGTTCCGAGAAGTAAATGCGCTCATATTGAATCTAAACAGAACCCAGCCGATCACATATCTAGAGGAATAAGTCCTCAAGTAATAACAAATCTACAGCAATGGTGGGAAGGTCCGAAGTGGTTATCTGAATGTGATTGGCCTAGTGTATAAAAGCAAGCACTAATTACAGATGATGTTTGCTTCGAAGAACGCCCAAATCCGATGATGAACTGGTGAAATGAACCCAAGGTATTCATCATGGTTCCAAATATAAAAAATTACGGTATATACCCTGAGGTTTGAAACGTCAAAAAAGACGAGTCAATTGGAGCAACGGGGCACCATCATCAGCCCAAGAATGAAGTTAAAATAATCATTCTACGCAATATTCAGAAAACAAGTTTTCAAGCAGAATTATCAACCATTACTAAGGGTGCTTGCTTACCAACCAAACACACGCTGTCATCACTAGATCCGTTAATCGATGCAAATGGCTTGTTATGAGTGGGAGGACGACAGAGGAATTCTCCATTAACTTACGCAGTCAAACATCCCGTAATATTACCTAAAGATCACAGGATTAATGAGTTAATAATAAAAGAAACCCACGTTGCTCATATGCATGCAGGGAACTCATTAGTTTTTTGTCTGCTCAGGCAAAGGTACGATAGGAGCTCGCTGTACCATTAAAAAATTCATTAAAGGTTGCACCGTGTGTTTGAGATATCGCACCATGAAGACTGACCAAAAAATGGGTGATTTGCCAGCAGCAAGGTGCAGTATGAGTCGTCCATTTTTCTAGCCATTAAGACAAGTTAGCGCAGAAATGCACCAGTGGACAAGGCATATATCGCTGTATTTGTGTGTCTATCAATCAAATCTGTCCACTTAGAAGTAGCAAGCAGCCTAAGCACCGAGTCATTTTTAGCATTCCTTAAACGATTTATATCGACACGTGGAATACCAGAGGAAGTTTGGTGTGATAATGGGTTCAATTTTATTGGAGCAAATAAAGAACTACCGAGACTCAAGCAGCAGATAAAAGACCAATAGCGAAACAGTTTAATTGACGAATTTTTATTGGAGAAGAACATCAACTTTCATTTCGATTCACGTCGGGCTCCCAATTTTGGTGGCCTCTGAGAGACCTCATGGTGATCTCATTTTGGTGACCTCATCTACAACGACAGTGTGAAGTACAGCAAGGAACTACTCTCAATAGTTAGATTAAATGAATTAATATCAACAGGATTTTCTTTAGATTTTACATGATTTCTTTGTGCGGGGCTGATAATAAATGAATCTGTGAAATTCTATTCGCAACAAAGGTTTTTCATTTCCTTGGGGGTTTCCTTGTAATAAAGCTAGCACTATCGTTGAATCTGTCCAGGCCTTTTTACAATTCGTGATATACATGGTTTCAAAAATTTGCCTAAGTATACCTTTACCAATAATGAAGCTCCACACAATTTAAGCCATGGAAGGGTTAACTTTTGACTGATTTTCTCTATATTAAAGTCACAGTAGTTTGTTTTTTTGTAACTTTGAAATAAACAACTGCTGCGTACGCTAACTCGGATGCTTCACAAAATCCATGAGGCTCTAAGCCCTGGTCTTGATGTTCTGTGTTGCTCAGCGCGAAATTTTTATTTTTAAGTCCCGCGATATTCCTTTTATATACTCGTATAATTCTATAATTATACTTGTATAATGGATCAAAACTGTTGACTATTTCGGAAATATCGTATATCGTTTCTTTGGTGGTCTCATATCAGTACCTATGTTGACTTGGAATTGAAATTCGCCATTTTGTGGTTTCCAAATAAGGCCTAGCGTTTTTATAAATTCATGTTCCTTACTTATGAAGATTGGTTTGGTTTCCCTTTATTCTTCCGGTAAACTTTTCATAACATCGTTGTTATTCGAGGCCCATTTTCACTGTTTGAAACCTCCAGAATCAATTGGGTATGTTCTTTACTCATCTAAAGCGAGCTGTCTAAGGGTTCTTATGGCCAGGTATGGGGCAGAGGATGTAACGTATGTTATTGTTTGTAACTTGTACTCTTTAATTTGCGATTGTGGTCAGTTCTTCAAACTATTCTTTATTGGTTTTGTTTTCTTTTGGTCACAAGGATCTGTCTGTATATCATTTCGATGTCTGCAATAAATTCATATTTTCATTACCTTGTTATGATCGAATAAAGATCATGTTGTTTGGCCCAACTAATTGGTTGTCACTGAGGCTTAGTCTATTTGATGTTTGCATCGATGCATCAAATACTACCTTAATCTTTACCCTAACCTTTGCTAACACCATTGCATGGTGCGTTAAATAGCATAATATGTTGTTCTTGCTTGCCTCTAAAAGTTCTTCTTGGGGGTTATGAAATAACAGGAATTTGGTGAGTGAAAGTGATTTTATTTTGTTGAAATCCCCTTGCTAGGATGTTGGTTGCTTCTAGCGATTGGAAGCAACATTCTAGGAAATCCACTTTGAGGTTGAATATCCCGAAAGTTCTCAAGAATGGCTTGGTTAAAACGATGGGTCTCATTGTCCAATTTCTTAAATACTAATGGATATAATTTTGCGTTCCATGTTGTTGTATAGATACCTAAATTCTTCAAGGCACACAGATTTAGTACCATCTTGTCACGATTTTTTTTAGTACATAGCTGTGAAACCTCTGGGTATTGTTCATTTGTCTAGTTTACTGCCTTTGTTGGAACGTGATTTAAAAGTAGTCCTCGGGCAGTTGATGCTTAATGTTTCTGTATATAGTTCTCTATAGTTGTGGCGTAATTTCGGCGACAACTGCGAACTAAACCGTTTCTCATTTACGCATTGATGTGCATGTTGCAGCAAAATCGGAATGTGGTTCATTTTTATGTCTGCCATTTTTATGAGTCTCCTCATTTCCGTTATATCGATCCCAGTAAGTGTATTTTCGATGTTGACTGACGGTATTGGGTGTAACAGGGTTGTGGCTGGCTTTTTGAGCGGAAAACTGAAAATTATAGACGCCTAAAAAAGTCTGTTGTTATCGTAGGCTATACAATAAGATTTTGCTGCAACAAGCACAACAATGCATAAATGTGAAACGGTCTAGTTCGCAGTTGTTGCGCGATCAATTTCGTTCATACAAATGAAACCAAGTCTTTTTATACGACGAGTATAGTCACGAATACCTATATGGTTAGTGCCCGTTCTGTGTAATCTAATTTACAAGAGGTGATTATATTCTATGGCTGTAAATAGCATTCGTTCAATGTAATTTTATGAGGTACATCAATGTCCACCTTCTCCGAGGATATACCATGGAGTTTTTGCTTTCGATATTATATATTTCACCAGGGTACTTTTTGTAAATGCGATCCATCATTTAAAAAATTTTCCTTATTTTCCCTATACAGTTTCTATAAATAATATTAAAAAAAAAAATCGAAAATTTAATGATTTTCGAGCCTCAGTGCTATTTTGCTTGCGTCTTTATGTGTGTGTATGTTTGTTCCTAACTTATTTTAGTCATGTATTTTGATTAATTTCATTTAAGTTGTTTATAGAATTTAATTTATTTTATTTTTACTTCAAATTAGATTAGATGTGTAGATGCGAACAGCTACGAGTTTTGTATATCTAAAAATATACAGTCGAGCTGAGAGAAATTATATATAGAATTTATTCGTACAACATCAATTTGTATTCACATTTGGGATTGGTGCGAGATGTTAACGACCTAAAACCAACATTCTAAATATTTACCGTCCAAACTTATACAACAACACCAAAAATTTAAGAACCTCTCCTATCAATATATACGCTCGTAATACACAAAATTCATGTTTCGTTGGTTTTTTTTATATATAATTTCAGTTTTGTGCGTTCGTTCATCTTCATACGCGTACAATATAAATGAAAAACCAAACCTATTAATTTTTATGAGATCATAAAAATAAGAAAAGAAAATTTACGTAACGAATCCAAATCGCCAAAAAATTTTTTAATAGACGAACAACTTTATTATCCTCTGCATGCGTATGGGGATACGATTAATTCGTTTTTTTAAGTACGAGTATACTATATATAGTACCTATAGCCAATTATAAATATAAAAAAGGGCATTAAATACGTGAAAAAGTATATATCCCTAAAAATCTTATTTCCGCGGTTTATTAAAATAAGCCTTTGATATCGTTTATCTCTGATTCAATTGTTTTTTGTAATCGTGAAAATTATTAAGGAAATGGACCAAAACGTTCCATCCAGAACTAAAAATCATATAATAATAGTTCATTTCAATATGCTCGGTAGTTCCAAGCACTTCACTTGTTTCTAATTTTAAAATCTACTTCTCAACCTTCCATTAAAATTACGTACTCTTCAAGTGTAAATGCATTGATTTATTTCTTAGCAAATTTTCTAATTTGTATTAAAATACAAATATACAAAGGCCTTGTGATTCTCTCTAGGTGGTATTGATCATAAAACGGTTAATTTAATTAATTTGTAATATTTAATCATTTCTTCAAAATTCTAATTTGTATTAATTTTAAAGTTTGTGTCAAATAAAGTGAATATAAATTAGATTTCCGGCGATTACATAACGTATTGGTCATAAAATGGTTAATTTAATAGATTTGTAATGTTTAATCAATTTTTAAAAATCTAATTTGTTTTCATTTTAAAGTTTTGTGTCAAATAAAGTGTATATAAATTAGATTTTCGACGATTTTATGACATATTGGTCATAAAACGGTTAATTCAATTGATTTGTAATGTTTAATAAATTTTTTTAAAATCTAATTTGTATTAATTTTAAAGTTTTCTAACAAATAAAACGACATAGATGACATTCTATTAACGTTCTGATAGTAAAATATGAAAACCCTTTTAGCAGTATCGTCATTTTTGGGATTGGAAGGAATAGGAATTACATGTGGATTACCAAAATTTAGAAAGAGTTGTTGGCTGTACAAATCATACAAAAATTGCAAACTTTTTAACCATTTCATTCAAATTCTTCAATCAGAATTTCAGGTCATCTTTAATCACAAGATTACGAATTTGATGTAAACTCCAGATGCCGGAGTACAGATAAAGACTTGGTTTCTTTGGATCGTCTAGAAAAACACATTTGCCTTTTGAAATCCAGATTTTTAACACGGCAATTGGCAGCAATGTCCTTTAAAATATGACTTAAACCTTACGTTTGGTTTATTTGGTTGAGGTTCCTGGTAATAAGATATTTAAAAACCATTGATTAAACTATGCTGTAACAGTATGCTGTAAAAGTAAATTCTTCCAATTCTTTCGTGGTTATAGTTTAAAGTCCTATACTTTACGCTGCGTCATCAACCAAATCTTGGACACACAAATCATAGATTCTGCACTCCAACATTAGGTGTTATTCAACATCACTGATCGCAATCATGTTATTACTAATCCCTTTTTCACTCCTCCCCCGTTAAGATACGAAATTGGTACCTCCCGATCCAAAATACCGCAGCTTTTACCAAGAAAGCACCAATTGCTGGGTAACGTGGTAAGGGTGTTTATAGAAGGTATTTTTTATGAAATATTCCAGAAGTCAATGGTAAATTGTTTTTAAAGAGTGCTATAACCAAACGGGTTGTCAAATTTTGATATGGTTAACCTACATATGTCTCTGTTTCATACATTAGAGTAAATCTTAAATTGACTTACTGATAACTTCCAGTTCGGAACGTACATAAAGAAGTTTGGGCAGCTCAATTTATCTATGTTGGATCTACGAGAAGTCCATTCAAAGCTTCGCAAAAAATTTCAGCATTTTGAATTCCAAAATATCTATTGCACAATGCGACTTTTAACGTGATAACGTTTTTGAACTTAGAACTAAGGCTAGCATGTTCATAAAATCGAATGAAATTTGTCCTTGTTTGCATGGAGACTACTCATTAAGTATAAGGTATTACTTCATTCTAAATATATCATTGCGTAGGTTCAACTTTAATCTCGATGCATAATTTTTTGTATTTTCACATTGTGGTCAACAGGAGGCGGAGGAGAGCGCGCCGCAAACCTCTGATTAGAGCGATTTAACATGCTAGCGAGAGAATGCATTAAGTGATCAAACCAATTTTGGTGTCAAAATTTGCGTAAAGAACAGTGCGATTTAATTAAATTAAAATTAAAATAATTAATATCCACATTAATTAAAATTAAGAAAAAAAACATAAATGTTAAATTATACAGTCTGAATGTCTCTCTAATTGCCTAATTATTGCAATTATTTGTTTTCAAATGAAAGTTGGTATTACAATAATGGATACATTGAGGCGAATTACATAAAAATATGTGTGAAATGAAACAATATGAAGTAGTACATATTAATAGTAATAGATGTCACTTTACATCTTCACTGAAATACAAGAATCGTTCTCTATGGCGCTCTTTATGACTATATGACAGAACAGTAGCCAATTTCAAAATTTCAAAAAAAAAAAAAACAAAAAAGGAACATCACCGCAGAGACCTTGCCCTTCATATCGTATTTCTCGTACCACCGACCAATACTTAATCGTTTGTACACCGCCGATGGCGTGGTTGCTAGTAATAAATAAATCGATTTTAATAAATCCATACTTCATTTCTCACACTAAATATTTACGTTATCACGTTTCACTACGGCCGTGCAGACGACACAGCCGCCTCGTTAAAAAAAAACAACATACCAGCAGTACCTAAGACCAATTGACGAACAGCATATCAGGATTAAAAAATTTAACAATGAATAAGAGTTATAATTATAAAGACTATCATTTACCGATCAATTGGCACAGTGGTTAAATCTGCGGTGTTTGGGACGGGAGGTACCGGGTTTGAATCCCAACGGGAGAGGCTTGCAAAAGGGATTTTCATCACCTGATTACGATCGGTGATGACGATGAACACAACTATGATCCCCTGTTGGAGTGCAGAATCCATGGACCGAACCATCGTCCATGTCAATTCAGGCTGGCTGGAGCCTGGACGTTAAAAATTAACCGCGAAAGAGTTGGGAGAGCTTTCAGCGCCAGAAAAGATTGCAGAGTTCAGACACAAACAAACAAACAGAGTATCATTTAGTTCAACTTATATAGCATGTTCTGATGCTTACAGTTGGTTTATAACAGTTGATGTGGTAGATCTTGGCAAAAATAATGATGCTGACGTGTACCAAACCTCTCTTTTAGATCGTTGGGTGGACTTTAATGGTCTTAGCTTACCCTCACCAGAAATACTATCTTTTGATAAAAACATTAAAGCTGAAGCTGGAATCCCTTATTTTTGCTGTGCGATGAGTATTAAATGTTTATTTTGGTTTATAAAACTGTCAAATGCGGAGATTCATATAATAAAGAAGGCCATAGTCTTACATTATTTCATTCGTCTATAACTAACGGAGTACTGAACACTATAAAGCCAAGTGTCCACTTTAGAGTTTTTTCGGTAGAGCGTAGAGTGTAGAGTGTAGTGTTTATACAAGCAGTGTGTACACTATAGAGCGTCTCTACGACTCTACTGCTTTCCATAGAGTAGCCGTAGAAAAATTTTAAGTAGAGCTCTACCATGCGCTCTACAGACTGTATACACTGTAGCCCCAATTTGCTCTACGGTAGAGCGCTCGGCTACTACAATATTTTATTTTCGATTAATAATATTTTATTTTCAGACATTTTATTTTTAGTTTTTCGTTCGTGCGTATACACACTACACAAGTTACATAAAAAAAATCAAATTAAAATGAGTTTTCGCCAAAAACAAACTGCTAGTGCCGGTATATTTTTACTTGAAGAAGAGAACAAGAAAAAAAGAAAGTGTTGGGAGTGCTAGTGAGATTTTATCGTGGACCATGAATGAAATTAAGGAAATACTAGACTATTACAAACGCCTATGAAAATTTTCTAGGTAGTCATATAGTATTTTCAATATGTTACTGCAACTGGTTATTCCGATCATTCAAAAGAAAAACTCACACTTATACGAAAATCTATTCCAGCCGGAGAAGTATAGGTATAGGTATACGTATAAGGTTCAAGTACATTTGTAAAATCAGTTCAAGTAGGGAACACTTCCATGTCTCGTGGCATACTTTGAAACAAGGATGCTACTCTTAAAATTCCACCACAGCCTCGCTTGTCGTAAGAGGCGACTTAAAGGTTAGATCGCTGGACTGTCTATACCCGCATCCGTAAAAAGCTCACTGATCAACAAAAGAAAATATGAATACTGCCAAAATGTAAACCGACCACGCTTATGTTAACGAAAACACAATTTAGGATCGGTATGTAGAACGTGTAAACGTTAAAAAAAGCAGGCGCCTTTGATGGTTCCTCTATATCAGCCATGAATGAGTATCAACTGGAACTCTTTGCCTTCCAAGAAACTCGATGACAAAAACGTGGAGATCATGTGTCCCAAGGTCATATACATTGTTTTACAGTGAATATGACCTCGGCAATCTTGGTGTTGGGCTAAAACTATGTTATAAATTTCAATGTGGTTGATAATAGTATGTAAAAACTCCGTTTATGCATGCGACTAGCCAATCTGTCAATAATTTATGTTGATGCGCCCTCTGATGTAAGCCAACCCAAAGATAAAGACTCATTTTCCATTTGGATAATCTGATACCGGAGCACGACGTGATTGATGTCATTAAAGCTAGAGGTGGCAAAAATCGGAGTGACCTATGTGAAAATAAAGAACCTTACTCCCGACACGATCAAGCGACACGATAATGGATAAATAATGTTGTACTTTCTCTGAGCATTTCTCTGAATTACTGAATGTTCAATGTGTATAAAGGATCTATCTTACGAGGAATTCACACTGGCTATATGCAGAGACTAGAAATAAACCGTACTCCTAGGCTTGATTGCATTAACTCCGAACTTTTGATATTTGGAGGGGATACTTTATGGAACAATCTTTTTGAACTTGTTCGATTAGTACGGCTAAGCAAAGTTATGCCTGATGAATGAAAAGTGACCGCCTTGTGCCCTATTCTTATAAATGAATCGCTCAACTGCGAAATTATCTCTCCTTTGCACAGCATACAAATGTTTTACATAATATTGAACAGAATCACTGTGTAATTGGACTGAATGGCAACAATGTCAAAGAACTACTGTATCCACTAGTACGATTCTCAGCTTCCGTTGGTCTCAAAATCAATGAGTTCAAAATAAAATATATGATCCCTGGTTTAAGAGATCAATACGCAGAGGATTTTAGTAGTGGCGGCCACAAATTTGAAGAAGTAACAAGTTTCATATACCGCGGGTTCCTTTTCACGCATGATAATTGAAAATACCTTGCAAATACCGTCAAGCTGAAGTAGTATAAGGTGTTGATCAGACCCGTTTTATTAAATGGGTTTAAGAGTTGGAGCCTGACGGATGAGCTTAAGAGATGGTTAATGACGTTCGAGAGAAGAATCATGCGCATAGCTTCAAATGCGACTATTACCGAGTTTTATTTAACCACTTGATCAGAAAGTTTATAGAAATTTTTGACCTCATCCAGGAAATAAAAGGACAGCAAGTACGCTGGCCCAGCCACGTTCTGTGAGGCGATCCTAAATGGATGGTTGCGAGAGCAGAGCCGCCATTTTGCAGGGGCAGAGGTTGCTATCGACGACGATAGATAAAATTTCGTGGACCTATATATTTACTTTCTCTACTGTAGAGCAAAAAACTTTATCAAACATGCCAGATAGAGTGTAGGGCTAATGTAGAGCTCTACAAAACCTAGCGTATACACTGTAGAGTTTTTTCCGCAATAGAACTTTCACGTAGAGTACGTCTAGAGCACTACTGTAGAGCTCTACAGGGTATATACACTACTCTACGCGAGAGTTTTCTCTAGCTCTACGTAAAAAACTTTATAGTGGATACGCGGCTTAAGAAATCAACTTATATATCAGCATTGAACGAAATGCGGGCCTATATCAAATCTACGATTTTATAACCAAAAATCAATTAACAATATACGAGAATACCACACCAAACATTTTGTAATCTAAATATTTGCTATCTCAGTGTGCTGTGATCTATTTTTTTAGTGTTTACCCCCACATAAATGTCGAGTATTCAGACATTGAAAATTTATATTTAACTCAAAGGCATACATTCAGGCGATTAAAATGGCAAACCAATCGAACATTTCTTTTAATGTTACTTAACTTATAGTAAAACTGAGAAACTTTTATTTATTTATTTTTTTTATTTTATTTATACGATGACACTTGTAAATAAGTTTAATAATTCTCTTTTGTGCAATGTAAAGATCCTGAATTTGAGAGAAATAAGTACCACCCCAGCTGGATATTCCATACATTATAAGTGATTCAACCAGTGCATGATATAGCTTTCTCAGAACAATACTCGTACAACAGTTCCTTAGATTATAAAATTTATGAATAGCAAAAATTACCCTCTTCCTGGTTTCATTAAGGTGCGACTTCCAATTCAGTTGCGAATACACTGTTACACCCAAATACTTAAATTCAGTGACAAAATCAAGCAAAAAACACTGAGAAGAACACGGATTTCTACCACATAAGTACACATGATAAGGTATAGGTTGTGCAATAGAAACCGTATTCTGTTTTCCAAAAAGTATTAATTTTGATTTATCACTCATGGCAAGGCGGTTATGATGAAACCATTTACCCAACTTGCATAAATCAGTATCCAGTAGAACTGTTATATCGGAAGTTTGATCACTCCTAGCGTAGCCTAAAGCCAAGTCATCCGCAAATGCGGTGGCATGACCTATCAAATTAATATCAAAAATAGAATTGAAATACACTAGGAATAATAGAGGACCCAACACTGACCCTTGAGGGACGCCACAATTTATTTGCTCTGGGTTACTAAGAGTGTCATCCACCTTGACAATCTGACGACGGTCATGGAGGTAGCTCGTAAACCAATCAAGAATTTTGCCCCTCACCCCGATATTCGATAGTTTCGCTAATAAAATTCCATGATTGACAGTATCAAAAGCTTTGGAGATATCCAAAGGTTTACATGAATTATTGACGGCTGTGTATATCTGGCTTAGAAAATTTAAAAGAGCCTCCTCAGTAGATTTACCCGCAGTGAAACCGTATTGACTGCTTTGCAGAAATTTAATCATACTGAGATAGTTATTTAATTGTAACTCATCACCCTTTTTGAATATCGGAATTAAAATAGCGATTTTCAAGCTATTTGGAAAGACACCACTATCCAAACTCAAGTTAAATAAGAAGTTTAAAACATCCACCAAGAACCAAACGCATTTTTAACAACAAAATTATCGACTCCAGCAAATCCTTTAGATCGTTTGTTTTTTAAATGCTTAATTTCATAAAGGATTTCCGTAGAATGTATATGATCAAAAAAACAAGATGCACGATAATTTTGCTGGGCACCAAGAATAAATTGATTTGATTCAATAGTATCAGTATTACTTGCGCTGAATTTATGAGCCAATTTTTAAGAAATGGCAACAAAAAATTTGTTAAATTCATCGGCAATTGATTGAGATGACGTAAGCATATTTTGAGTGTCAAATTGATAAATTTGATTAATTGGCTTATTGTTTGAGCATCGTCCTAACACTTCTACTGTTTTCCATGTGTTCTTCGAATTTGACATCGCTGAATCAAATTTTTTCTCATAGAAGCGGTTTTTGGTAACTGCAATATCTACTTTCACCTGCTTTGAAAGGTTACGAACATATTTACCTAATCTTATATTGTTAGAATGATGTTTTAATTTTTTTGAGAACTTTTTTAACTTGTTGATCTTTCGAAGAAGTTTTGAATACATCCACGGTTTTAACTTTTTTATTATTGGGTATGTAGTTGTAGATGTACATATTGCAATATGTGTAGTAAGAATCTTAAAAAAATTTTCAAAAGCGAGATTGCAATCATTTTGACTATACACTGACTCCCAATTTTCAAACTTTAGTTTGGCATAGTGAATATGGGATATCTCTGATCTGCTATCTCTAAAAATTGTCCTGTCAGAATGTTCTGAAATCTCAGAACATTCATGTGAATAAATCCAAATTTCCGTCACAAAAATCAAACTGGGAATAGATTTGAGACTCGCTACATATAGGCTAAAAATATCAAAATTTGCTCTCAAACTCCTAACATTTTGAAGCAATATACTAAAATTATTGATCGTTATGTTGTTAATCGTGATAAATATAAATAAACAATAAAATACGCAATAAAATGATAACTATATTGAGAGCAAAATTTGATAGTACTAGAGCAAAACATAACAAAATATATTCTAGATTGTGAGCTAAGCCCGTAAATTTGGCTATAAATAAGTAACTGATCATGCAAAAATTATAAAACGAGTAACGCACTAAAATCCAACCTAAAAAAAGTGTCACATTCATCACATCAACATTTGAAGTTACAAACTTCGTACAAATGAAATAAAAATAACAAAATGAAACTGTCAACTGGATGTAAACAAACGCGATGTGTAATGTTGTTGTTGACGACGCAACAAATAAAAACAAAAATAAAAATAAATATATAGTTTCTAGAGGTAAGAAAAAGTTAAAGAAAAAGTTAATACTTAATACATTGAATAATTTTAGAGTCCATGATGACGGTTCATTTATCAGCACTGCCCTCGATTTGATTATGCTGCTGCAGACGAAAAATATCGTTGCGCGAATAAATTCTATGCAAATCCGAATCAGCAGATTTTCGTAGGTATATTTGGCCAGATTTACACCACAAATATCTATAGTTGAACGTTGTTTTTATTATTTTAGCTTCGTGGTATAACCGGGACTGGAATGCTGATAGACGGTGCATAATAAAGATGCGTTGTTCAGGATGATCCTGAGGCATGATGACATCCAAATTCTTAGTGGAAAGTGTTTTTTAATTTTGATTTGTTGCAAAATATTGTTTTTGAGTTCAATAGAACTCAATTTTACAATTAATAAATCGTGCAGAACCGGATTAACTTTACTTTACTAAACTGCCGCATTAATTAAGGCTGTGCTAAATGAATCGAAGGTTTTTCGTTTTGCATCACTTGATTTTTTCTTGTGCACTTTCAAAAACCTGCAAACAGTACGCAGGTACTGTTGAGCTGCAAACAGTACGTAAAAAGCTGACCGCGAGTTTAGAGAAATTCGCGGACCAAATCCAGATGGTAAGAAATAAAAAAAGTACACAGTTACAAAAATATGATATGATCCCTTCGAGCAATACCAACTATATATATACCAAGAAAAAATTGTCATATAATACTAATAGTGTTTTTCCAACACCGCAATATACATCTTGTGGTGCTGCAATTTAATACATCAAAAAAAGCTAAAACAAAACAAATCATGCCACAACTAATAATAAATAAAAAAGTTAAAAAAAATTTGTGCTTGCGGTTGCAATTTACATTGTTGTTGTTGCTGTTTGTTTTTTGTTACAACAGATACAACTTTATATATCTAAAGTATAAATCTCATAAACCTTTCGAAGAACAACACAATTTTAATGTGATCAAATACAAGAAATAAAATAAAAACATTATTGTAGCCTGATATGGTTATTGTATATAAGTATTGTGTTTATTCAAGAATGAAATTGAAAATAATCTTCAACAGTTTTCTTATTTTTATATTACGATTTTATTATTTTTATAGTAAAAAAAAAAAAAAGTTTTCCGGATTTTCCTCTATTTGTCGTTCCTCGTCGTATATTCGAGTATCTAGTGTAACGAGTCTATGGGCTAAAAAAAATAACAAAAACCTAAGAAAACTTTTCTTTAGCTTACACAACAGCATATTAGATACACAAGACAATAAAAATAAAAGCAGGTGACAATTTAATGAACACACAGATAAAATAAGTTAAGTTTTTGTGTTATGAGACGATGTGTGTGTGTGTGTTCTATAGTTCTGGCTCTAATTTTTTTCTATTCTATTATCAAAACAATAATGGGGTTTAATTGAAATTAAATTAAATTTTTTGTTAGAAAATATAACAACAATATATTGTTGTCATACATATTATGTTGTAATTTTTTCAATTAACTTTGTTTTTGTCCAATTTTATTTTTATAAGAGAGGTGTACTTTAACTTATGGCCACTGTCGTCGGAGAGTGGCTTATCTAATATATTTCAATGAGTATGATGATCTTTGTTTTTTTGGTTTTCACTACAGTGTTATTTGCTTGGTTTAGAGGTCTAATGAAACTAACCTAAATAGACAATAGTTCACCTGCAATTGATGCAAAATAAAGAAACAAGCAAGTTGTTTTCAGAACAGGAACAACCTGTATACTTATTACACCAATTCAGAATAAGACTTCGAGATTTATGTTATTGGGTCTTCCATCCCTCCCTGTTTCTGAAGTTTAACAATATTTTAAGGGAGTGGGACATGCCCCGGTTTATTTCAGTAGACTTACTAATTCTTACTCTCCTTATGTTTATATATATATATATATATATATATATATATATATATATATATATATATATATATATATATATATATATATATATATATATATATATATATATATATATATATATATATATATATATATATATATATATATATATATATATATATATATATATATACCCGACAAACATTGTGTACGATTTGTATCTGTAATGTGTCAGTTAGTGCATGTACTACTTAGTATGTAAAATTATTGACTCAAGTACTTACAAATGGTGTACAACGCCCAGGCAAAAAGTATTTATGGAAAGAGAAAATTTAATAATTGTTTTCTGTTTGTGTGAGCGAAAGGGAGGAGCTTACTAAAAAATAAGGAAATAAAATGTAACGACATGTGTCTTTAGTTAGTCTAGCTTGTGTCTACATTACGTCTTAGAAAAGGTACAACAGGTAACCGACCAAGAAACGTTACCAAAGTAATTACTAATGTTAATATGTGCCCACCGCATATAAACACATATGGAGCACTTTAAATATAGTTTGTGTCATACAAAAGTAAAACAAAGGGTACGTCCAATATAAATTCAGTGTTATTATAAAATATCGTTTTTGTGTTTATTACGTGTAAGACTAAAGGAAAGTCAATAGTCCACCCAATCTAAGCACTTTAGTGTTTACTACGATGAACGTTGTACAATATTATGTGTCCAAAGTAAAGTAGGCATTTTCGGTAGCGCTTCCAATAAGCAAAAAACCGAACTAATTAGAAATTCATTACTTTTTATTTGAAATAATTAAATAAAATGATTATTAATAATAAGAAATATACATATAAACACAAGAATATAATTTTTAATTATCTAATATTTCATATAATTTAATAACAAAAATAAGAATTTATTTATTTCAATTGAAAACAAAATAAAAAAATAACAATATTATATGTAGGTATTTTAGTAAATATTTAAATTATATTTAGCAAGTCACATTCAATGTTTGCCGGTTAATCCTTAGATTAATTCTTTTAAAAAATTCTTTAATCGATTTGTGGATTATGTTCGGCGATATTTCTTCATGTCTTTTATAATTAAGGATATTAGAAATTAAATCTAATATCCCCGAATTTTTATTGAAAACTAACTTGGTTATATCTGAAATTATTGTTTAGATAATTAAATTAGAACAAAATAATAAAATAGTCCGAGTAATTTATATACTTCTTTCGAGTCCACTTCGCCCTGTCCAGGTAAATTTTTTCAACAACGAATACGTTTAGGGTGTTGGGTGTGTCTCAATAGGGTAGGGGTTGATTGTTTATAGCCATGACTCATGGTTTATATTCCAACTTTGTAACTATGTAGAAACCACCAAATGTGTCTAGTATACCTCCAAGTGGTAACACCCGGGCAACGATGCAATACTCATCGGCTAAATACTAGAGGCGAGTGCAACCAATACACTATAAAAACGCAATGAGTGTAATAAACAAGGAAACAATTACCCCAGGTGGTATACCTGATGCTCAGGGAAATCCACTCTCTTCGGAGATCGGTCTCATGGATTCTGGGGGAGACCAATCATTGCTATACTATAATTATTACAACCAATCCCAAGATATGTTAGGGAAAAATAATAATACTCAACTGAGTACAAAAGAAAAGGATATTTTATATCCATTCCAAAGGAGTCAGAAATTAACTCGATCTCCTACAAAAAACACTAGCCCCTTTTTGGAAGGCAACATCAAATTAGTGCATCAAAAGGAGCAAACCGTCCTGAAAAATAAGGAAAACTCGAAAAACGAACTGTCGCAAGAGAACTGCAATCGTTCTTTAACTGAGAAAAAAACTGTACAGTGAATTGTGCAAAGCCAATAGTGCATTGGTCGATTCCACAAATATAAACAACCAACTGAATCAAACAATTACATGGATGCAGTGGCGAATAAAAGTTCTAGAAAACGAAGTTAGTACTCTTAAATCAAAGGAAGTCAATAGTCAAAAGACTAATATAATAACAACAGCTGTGCAAGAGTACCATACAGATGAAGAAAAACTAGCTAGGGAAATGGAGTTTGTAAGAGTTATAAATCGTAGAAACAAAAGGAAACGAAATAATACTCCATCTCCGCCTCAATTACAACTGAATGTTCCAAAGGTTATAACAAAAAAGCCACAAAAACTAGCTCAACCCCCACCAATAGTCATAAATGAAATCAAAGATTATGACTTACTATATGAAAAAATAAAAAAATAATTGCAACAGATCAGTTTAACGCAAAGGTGATGAATGGAAATAACATCAAAATAAACTTGAAAGAAAGTGAAAGTTACCGACAAGTAACAAAAATGCTTAATGAAGGAAAGCACTATTGGCACACGTTTGAAGATAAACAAACTAGACCAATCAGAGTGATGGCTAAAAACCTTCATTACACATGTAAAGTAGACAAGATAATTGATGACTTAAAAGCGCAGGGATTTAAAGCTGTTGATGCATCAATTCAATTAAAAAAACGGGATAAAACACCTCTTAATATGTTTATGTTGACCTTCGATGCCGATGAGATAATCGAAAAAATATATGGATGCAAAGTGATTATACAGCCTTTAAGAAGGTCTAAGCTTATACCACAATATCATCAATGCCAAGCTTATGGACATACACAAAAGTACTGCAATAAGGAACCAAGATGTATCAAATAAATCGAGAAATAATACCGTATGCGAACACAGCTAATTATCTAGGCAAGACTCTGGATGCTAAACTTAGATGGAAGGTCCACGTCAAAAATAAAAATGAAGAACTAAAACTAAAATATAGAAAAATACATTAGCTGATAGTCAGACACTCTTCTCTATCATCATACAATAAGCTGCTACTTTATAAGCAAATACTGAAACCAATATGGACTTATGGTGTTGAACTCTGGGGTTGTACAAAACCCAGCAACGTCAATATCATTCAAAGGTTTCAGAACAGGGTACTAAGGAACATTGTCGATGCACCATGGTACGTCAGGAATAGTGATCTACATAGAGACCTTAAAGTGGATCCCGTTTCAAATGAAATTAAAAAAAATGCAAGGAAACACGAAGAAAGACTCCAGCAACATGTGAATATAGAGGCAATTCAGCTGTTAACCAACGCCAATATTATACGCAGATTGAAAAGAACTAAACCCTTTGAACTGGTTTAATTGTTAATGCAAACAGCGGCTTGCTGATTTACATCCACAATACCGATGTGGTATAACCAACAACTTACCAGAAACTGTGAAACGCCAATGGGTGGAGTCATGGATATAATTATCTTAGTAAATTAAGTCAGAAACAAATTGCTCATTAGTCCAGGAGACTAGATTGTAATAAAATAAAATAAATAAAGTCAATTTATTTAAAATAAAAAAAAAAAAAAAAAAAACAACGAATACGTAAAAATATCTTCCATGATATTTTTTACGCTTTCATTTATTGACGGCTTAAAATCATTTTTTTAGTCTTATAACCTATAAAGTGGAATATAATTATAATATATTATGATAATGTTTTTACTCCACTCTTTTCAATGGAAGAAAATGATATAATGAACTTACTAATTGTTCCATGAACTCAGTGTTCGCCAATAATTTTTTGTTAAACTCTTCAATCCCGGTTACTGAAGTTATTGGAAAACTCGGCATGATGAATTCAACATCTTTTACCAAAGTTGAAATCTTTGGAAATTGCCTTTTTACTAGCGATACGAGTGCAGACTACATCTCATAAATGCAATCTAGCTTTTTTTCTGTTTGTGACATTGAAATAGATATTTGACTAATTTTATTTTCTATGTTTTGTAGCCGCAAATCATTATCGTTTTCAGCAATAACTGCGTTTTGACGAACAACAGGTGAAGAAAATAATGGTTTAATATATTCATTAAACATATTTTGACCTGATTCAATAGGATGCGGTGGTATTGTCTGCATTTTTATTACGTTAATTTTTTTGTTTATATTTAAAATATTGTGCGGTAACGTCGGAGAAATATTTTCATAATCTCTGTTACTATCAAATATTACGTTAAAGTCGTAGTCCGGTTGTTTCAAAGTTCTGCTTCTTTTGTGAACATTTTCGGAATCCGAGTTAGTATAATTACTAAACATCAGCTCTTCAGAGGCGATTGCCTCTGAATATGTTTCACAGTAAAAAATTTTCATTGAATTTTACACGCTTTTGCCAGTGGGCAAAGTTGCCTATCCTTTTCATGTAATTTTACTTACATTATAAAATTACTACTGTATATTAAAATTCAATTCAAATGACGTAACTTTGCATAGAAGCTCTAGTAAATTATTAAAAGGAAAGGGCTGTAATATATTATTTGCAAGAATGTGAATTTAAATGCATTGTACGTAAAATTACAATCTTCTAAATGTGAATATAAATCCTTTGTCGTTAATATTACAACGAACATTATGTAGACATAAATACTTCCACCGTAAAATTACGACGCCACGTATGTACAATTAAAAAATTTCCTTGTAAATTTGCTCTTCGGAACTACAAAATTTACATGCTATATCTAGTAATGTAGCAGTCAACCCCCAATTAAAATTACAGGGTTTGAAATGCAGAAAAATTAAAAATTGAGTAAAATTTTTTTTTTTTTTTTTTTAAATTAATTTTATTATTATAACATATAGTACGTTCGTATGTATACATACATTAATTTTTTCAAATAAAAAAATAATTCATAAACTACATATATAATTATTTTAGTATAAATCTAAAATTTTATAAGAATCTATCCTATATAAGTCTTAATTCATCACAAAAGTTAACATATTAAAAAAAAAATAAAATATTATTACAAAATAAAATATCCATAATAAAAATCCGTAATTTAGAATTTATCATAAAGGTATTAATTATAAAATTTCCTTCAAAAAATTAAACACCTTCGCCTTACTATTTAATTTTTGTTTTTTCGACCTTGAATAGTCCGTGTTTAGATTGAGGCACGTTCTTTGTAATACCTCCAACGTTTGCGAAAGGCAACTGGGGTATTCTAAATTAAACACAAAAAATGCTGCAATAAGCTGATAGATTGCCTTTTTAACCGAACAGCACTGGAAATTGACTATTTGGTTTTCTATTATAAGATAGAAAATATTTCCATCATCTGAATCTGAGGAAAAAAGAAATACTCTTATTAGTGTATTAGTTAAGTGTAATTGCTTTGTAACAGCAAACAATCAATTTATATAGATCATTTCATTCCGAGTAAAATTTGCACAACCCACAATTTCGGAAGTTGATTTATTTTATATCTACATTGCTGCAATTTTGGCAGCAATATTCTGCCATTTTGTAGGATTAACTGCAGTTTGAATGGAATATTCTGCCAGTTGCAAATTTTTGGTGTAGTTATATTTATTATTAAACTACTAAATGTTGTTACAATTAAATTATTTTGGTTACTAAAATGGGATTTGATTTTTTTTGTATCTTGTTGTAAAATTACTAGGTAATTTAGATTACTTACTGATAATCGCAAAGCATGGCGTAGCGCTTAGAGCTTCAATTTCATTTTGTGTTGTTCCTTGCTGTAAATGTAATGAAACAAGTAACATCATTATTATTTCAATATGTATTTGTATGTATGTTTGTATAAACTTAGATACTTACAGGATATTGACGAATCAGCATATCTAAATTCTCCTTGAAGTACTTCGTTATGATTTCGAGAATTTTCAAATCATCGCCTGTCGAATTAGTATTATTTAATTTGGGTTTCTTCTCTAAAAGTTTCAAGGTTTTTGTTTGGAGTTTTTCCCAACATGTTCTTGATTATTATTTATGTTTGGTGTTGGACTCACAATCTCAGGTACTTTCCCTACATCTTGTATTTCAAATTGGTTATCAGCTGAAACATCCCGGGAAAATGATTTATTTCGTAAAAAATTTACTTTATGAACGGTATTTATGTGATTACGAAATGTTTTCTCTTTTGAAAAAAATTTCGAACATTCGGAGATTGGACATATGATTTTCTGGTTACATGCAATTCTCAAATGTTTCATCACATGACGCAACACATTTTCTAAGCTATTTGATTTAAATAAACATTTTTTCTTAGTACAATAAAAGTAAGTTTCACATTTTGTTGTTGCTTTCGAATTTTTTCTATGATGTCTATAAAAATGTGATTTAAAATTATTATAATTCTTGAAATCATTTTCACAATTACTATAAAGGCACTTGAATATTGCTCCTGGCTCTAATATGTGAGATCTTAAATGAGAACTGTATTTTATTAATGTTGTGGAAATGTGATTGCAATTTCTACAAACAAACATGACAATGGATATAGTTAGAAGGAACACCACAAATATTATTCAAGGATTATACTGATTTACTGAAACGCCACAATCACCAAGTGTTTGAATTCTCAAAACCTAATTAAATTTTTTTTAATAAATAGATTGTATAAATATGTATGTATATTTATATGCTAATACAAATTTGTAAGCATATATGAATACATAACCTTAAATTATTTACGTACATGTTATACTTTTGTTTTTTCGATATAATGCGGTTCTTATTTATGTTTTTTTTAATTATTTCTTTCTTTGTGCACGAATTTAGATGTAATTATCACTATAATTAGTTTTGATTTTATATAAATTTATGTTTAAAAAATAAAACTTAATTATTATTTTAATAATGTCGACTGCTTTCTGTGAAATCCACTACAATAATGAAATGACGATGTGGCGTCATTTTTTTATTTCGCTTTTGTCAACCCGAATTAAATAAATTCGGTTCCGAAGTAAAATTACATACTTTTCACTGAAATTTAAATTTTGTATGTAAAAAGTACATGAAATCTCTAGTGATATTCAATTTTATAATTTTTTGTAATACGAATTTGATTTAAAGTTCTAGCTGTAAAAATAAATTGCAAACAAAAATTAATTTTACATATTACAATAATTATTTTACACAGTTGTTATGTAAATTTAATTTTAAATAAAAATGTGGAACAATTGGTGTGCTATATTATAATTCCAAATCTGTAATATTACATTTTCTTCGAAAATATACGGTACACAAACATAATTAAATGACTTGTCCAGTAAAAATTAACACATTATGTAATTTTATGTAAAAATAACGTTTTTGCCATCAAAGGTATGTGAAATTCGCATTGAAAATTCAATTTTTTTTTTACTGTGTTCTAAGGAAGAAATAGAAATTTATTATATTTTATTTTAATTTCATTTCAATTAACAATAATAGTAATAATAATAATAATAATGAATCAATAAAAGAAAAATAATAATTATAATATTTTCTAATTACTTAAATATATACAAACGAAAATAAAATAAATACCTATGTTTGAAGCTAGTAATTTAAAGTCAAAAGATTCCCAGGTTTCATCTTTTCTATATCCGTATTTAATGGCTCTTTGGTATAATTTAATTGACGGCCAATATAATTTCTCGTTGTCTATCCAATGATCTAGCACTGTTACGACTTCCAAACTGCCATCAGAAGCAACCGTTTCTACAATCATATTTATCTGTGAATCATAGTATAACAGTTTAACTTTTTTTACTAATATTTTTATTAATGTTTACACATAAGCCGGAATTAAATAAACGATCAACACATTTAAAAATTAAACAGATATAATAATATTTACCTAAGATGATTTCTTACTCTTACATAAAAACTTTGGTGTATGCTCCTTACTCAATGGTTTTCAAAAGGAAAAGCACTGTAATTATCTAAAGCTCTAAAATTATCTAAAAATTTCGCAAAACATCATCTGGTATATGGATAAATGAATGGACATCATACGAAATATTTTCATTTCCGTAAATTCGTCCTGTCTCTTGTACAAATAATTTCAAAATATCTTTAATCATTTTTGGTTTTTCGGTACACATTCCATTTATACACATTCGTATGGCAACATGTAGTAACAGTATATGGTTATGCTTATCCTGAGATAAAATGTCTTTTAAAACAAATGGTGCTGAATAAATTAAAAAAGTTCGGAACTCTGATCCCTTAAAATATCCAAAATCCGTAAGCGGTCGAATTTTTCTTTGAGATCCTGATGGTTGTGTACTTGATATTTCTACTAAGCGTGCTGAGACTTGCATTATATCACGATTCTGAAGAATATATGGTGGATGCCCATTTATCCATATATTTCATTCCACCTAAACATACAACATGAAGATAATCCAGTGGGAATTGATTAATCATATCAATATCCAATTCGAAATGATTCATTTGTGCGAAGGGTGCAATTGGTTTCTGGAAAAATTACTCTATTTTTATAATAGCTTCCTTCTGTTGTGCATCTACTACACCCGAAATAACCAGTATGTGATTTAATACCAGCTATGCTCGCTTTCATTGGGGCATCACAAATAAACAATCCAGCTGATATTTTAATATCCTTGTCTTTAAATATATACAATTGCTCTAAAATATGTATTTCATCAACCAAAGGTCGCAAGAACACGTTAAAATCATTCGGCTTGACAGTGCTATTATAAACAGCCACAACAAAAATTAATTTAATTCCTAGATTTTGTGTTTGGCATAAAATTAACCAAAAACAGTTGCGATTGCTTTTTCCAATTGGAACACCGTCAACATTAAAATTAAGCACTATTTCGGCCGGAAGATTTTTGATTGAATTTAAATATTTATCTAAATTATATTTAATACCCAGATAAACGAAATTTCCAGAATCCATTTTCAAAATGTCCCTTCTAACAGGAGTTTTAAGTAGAGTTCTACATGTTTTTGGAATATTCGGATATCCATTACTTTTTAAAAACACAAGTAGCTCATCTGTTGCCCTGCCAGTTATGTTGTGTTTTATCGACCAACATTTTAAAAAATTTATAATTTTATTAGAATTATTCTGTATATCTGATTCACATTCCATATGTCATCAACCCGCTTGCTTCACCTGTGAATTGTGATGGGTTGTGCAGATTGATAAGCGTCATAATGCGTTAAAGGCGTAAGATTTCTAGTGTAGAAACGTCTTTTTCTAGATCGGTTAGAAACATCCAAAATGTTTTTGTAGGACATATTTGACTTACAAAACTCACCGATAATGAGAAATCGCTAAAATCTGCAATCTAACACTAAGCTAAATGTTTGCCTTAAATATAAAATTATTCACAATTTACGTTAAATGGTAAGATCTTGTTTTTTGTCGAGTTGTCAGAAAAAATATTCATAAAATTCGATATTAAATTCCACTTCATGGAATTTTAAAAAGGAGTTGCATTTTAAAATAAAAATATTTTTTACTTCCCATGATCGTTAAAAACTTAAAAGAGACACCCTCCGTCTAATCTTTTAAAGTGGTACCAAAAACGTCTCTATAGAAAGACCAACTCATTTTTTCGTACACTGATACAACTACATATCCGCCTCAATAAAGTAGTATTGGTACTATAACAAATAACAAAGCAAAGATAACATAAAAAAACTAACTATATTAGTGTTAGTAAAAATATTTTTTTGTTTTTATTTTACGCTATATCTGTACACAACTAATACTAGATCAAAGGGGCGCTTTGTCCCTTTAAATTTTTGAATAGTTGGTCTTTCTATAGAGACGTTTTTGTTGGTACAATTAGGAGAATTTAAATTTAGAAGCGAGTGTAATCTCTGCAATAATGATAGTAAAGAAACTTTTATTTAAATAGTTTTTCGACAATATATTGCCGGCAAGAAAACCCAAAATTAATAATTAAATTAAGGAAATCATCAGTTCTTAATCAAGTGTGTCTTGTGAAAACATTATGTCATCAATCGATATTGCTTCTAGATTTCTACCATCTTTAGGATGGTGACAACTTTATAACGAGTCAGTACAAGGTTTGTTTACTTTGACTTCCTCAATCATTTTATAAATGTAGATAGCATATAAGTTAGTGCTTTTATGTTTGATTTCTGATGTTTTTCCTTTCCCAGCCGGACGAGCTCATTTAGCTTTGATAATTGATAGACAGAATTATAAAAAGAATTAAAAAGCTAATAAAGTATTTTTCTAGCCTGTTGGTCATATTTTTCAGCTCCACGCTGCTTAACAAAAACACATATTATATTGGAGATTAACAGTTCGACTTGTAAGCGTTTTAGTTTTGCAGTGTATGGTAAAGTCCGTTATAAACAGAAAACCTAGTTGACAATCTGACGGTTTATCGTTATTTATACAATTACTCCTACAAACTCTAACGAGTATAAAATCAAAAATTTTAAGTAAATTTTAAGTTACAATATATATAGCTTTAAAATATTAAATTCTATGTATTTATAAAGATTTTTATTTACTGTATTTTCCTACACATAATTTTATATATATATATATATATATATATATATATATATATATATATATATATATCAAATTTGTACACAAACAATAACAATAATGTTTCGCATTACCCATTACATTAAAAAAATTAATCAAAACCTAAAACCTGAAAAAACAGTTAAAAGCCATTGAAATTGTGATCATAGAAAATAAAACAGGTAAAACAATACAACAAAATGAAAAATTACAAGTAAAAAAAATTAAAACTCCCGTCAAAAGATGGGGTATTACCAAAAAGAAAAATTTTTTTTTTTAAAAATGTACGTAGAATGCTAAAACAAAATAAAATATGTAAACTGTCACTTATGTATTCTGAAGTAATTGACTGATTTACACTATGTTGTAGTTGCATGAAGCAACAACATAGCCGTGAGTATAAATTTTGCTGCAACTGCATGTCGTAACTTAGAATACATTTATATGTTATATTTATGTGTGTATAAAATAATTATTTTGTAATTTGTCTTTGATTTAATATATTTTTGTCTTTGACTTAAAATTTTCGGTTTAATCCATTTTTTTGTGATAAAAATTGGTTTACAACAATAAAAAAATCACAACACAATTTGTTTAACACGAAAATTTCAACGAAATTGATGTTTAGTCTCATGACAAATTTTGAATAAAAAAATTTGTCTGTGTTAGTGCGCTTTTAAAAGAATTTTTGTTTGAGTTAGTAATCTGCAACACGCTCATCGCTAAAACGATTGAAAAATTTGCAACAAAAATATCCCCACTCCACCAAGTTTATAAGCAGAGAGGTAAAAAACGAGGAAGTTACAAGCAACTACAACATAGTGTAAAGAGGCCCAATGTTTGTATTTTGTAAATACGCACAGTCAGATTGTTTATTTAAACAATTTGGATTTAATTTAATATGAATCATTTTTAATACTCTTCTTAGTGATGGTTTTGGCTCTCTACTCCAAATTTTAATATTATCCATAAATATGTCGTGTTTAGAATTGTGTAAATGTGTGGATAAGACACTGGCAGTGTCTGAACAAATATTTAAAAAAAAAAGTTGTTTAGCGTCACGTTTATGTTGGTAAAGTCTTTTCGATAAAAGTTGTTGTGTTTCGCCAATATACGTCTCATTACATTCACAGTTAATTTTATATACTACATTTATGTTATCACCTAACGGAGTGTAATTTTTCAACGAAGAAAAAACAGTTGTTCCTAAATTGTTAAATTTAGGTATCTACCGGACCAAGTTAATTTATGGAACCAATCAGTGGAAAGGGAGCCATCATAATTTCGAATTATCATTAAATCTAAAAAAGACAATTTGTTATCACTCTCCATTTCCATTGTAAAACTAATATGATCATTAAAGTCATTAAATATTTGAAAAAGAACATCAAGCTTATGTTTTGGCACTGCTGTCACGATATCATCGACATATCGAAAATAAAAAGCAGGATTAAAATCAAGCGAAACTAAGACATTTATTTCCAAAAATTCCATCACCAATTCATCACCAATTCATCAACAGCTGGACTGACAGGGGAACCCATGAGAGAACCAAAATGTTGTTTATATATTTTAGTATTGAAAGAAAATTCACATTTAAAACGTACAAGTTTCATACCTTTTATAAACTGCGATTTAGTTGTTGAATATCGCTGATTTCTCGCCACCTCTCACTCAACGTTTGTTTTTGTCTTTCATTGTATGCTTTAAATCTGTACCAAAAAGTGAAAGTCGCTTAAGTTCGAATATTCAAATATTCACAATTTGAGTTTGAAGTTAATAAATATTTTGTGAAAAAAGTAGGAACTTTAAATGAACTTTTAGTTACTTTATAAACATGATTTTAGATCAATCTATTTATTTATCTAACAAAACCTAAAAAAAAACTTTATTATATCCTTCAAAAACTTTTTTTTTATAACTTAGGTGATTTTCGCTTTTCTTTGCCAGTAAGGGAATTTTAGCTTAAGTAAGATAAGCGATTTTTACGAATTTTTTCTGCAAAATAATTGAAGCTTAAGAAAACATAAGTTAGTCTTTTAAAATTTAATTCATTTATTCATATCTTCTAAGTTGTATTCACTGTTAATATAAAATTATATAAAAAAATTATAAAAAACATAAATTCACGTTTCTCAGGTTGTTTAGTTTTCTGAATCAACATCTGATCCATCGTCTTCAAAGTTTATATCTGGGTCAATATTTGGCACGTTCCCATCATTTAATTGTCTGTAGAAACTGTGATAGATTTCATTTATAAGAGGAAGTTGGTCCAGTAAATGTTGTTTTTTTTCTCTGCTTATTAATAGAAGGCTATCGTAACAATTGTTAACATCTGAGATTTTAACAGTATTAATCCCACGCCGACAAATATTTAATTCCTTGAACGGTTCTTCTTCCTTCAACGATGTTTTGTACTGAATTTTTCCAAATTTTTGTGTATACCGCAACCATTTAATTTCACTCCATTTAAATTTATTTCCATCCACATCACTTGCTCTCCACATAAGTTTTGTTTTCGCTGCCTTTCCAAAATCAAGAAACATGTTTTGTTCAATCTCAATAACTTCAAATTGTTCTTTGGTACCAACTGTTCGCACAAACTGATACCATTCACGTGGATGATGGATTTGAACCATGGTTTTTTTCTTTTTCCTCTCAATGATGGAGTGATCCACGTCGCACTCCATATGTGTCTCCAGGAAGCAAGAATTTATGGTCAATTATTTTGATGTTCTCAACGGTCTTCATAAAAATATTGAACATAGAAGCAACTAAAGTATTTTTATTTTGGCCGCCGCAGCAATCACTGTATAAGACAACATGTTTAGTTGTACTCGGTTCAGATAGAAGATGTTGAAGCAAGCACGACGCTATCTCATTGCCACCACGTTTTGCCAATCCTTCATGCCACATATAGCAATGTGGCTTATTGGACACACAATCGTGGACTGTAAGATTGTAAGTCCAAAGCTGTCGTTTGTAAAACGAAATATTGGAACGTAGTAATGGTGTCGGCAGACATTGTTGCAAATCAAATGTTTACATTTTGATTTTGGAACACGAATTTTTGGCTTGAATTTTATCTCCGTCTTTAGATTTGTAGGCAATGTCAGCTGCTTCATGATGTTTCTCTTGCTGTTTTCTGATCTATGCTTTATCTTCCTCAGACTGCGCTATATCTATTTGCATTTTGTAGGTATCGCATTTGCTACTAGTGTCACTTTTTGGCTTTTTGAAAGCCAAACCCATTTCTAAAATTATAATGAATTAATAAAAAATGTACATTACATTTAAAAAGTAAGATAAAGCTAATCCTTTGAACATTTGTGAATATTTCGTTATTGAAACGGGATTTTCATATTTCTCCGTGTACAACTGGTACATTTTACTTAATGTTAAATCACTCTGTAGGTACTTTTTAGAAGTCCGCTGGCGTGTGTAGTGGCTTTCGTATGCAGGGGATTCATTAATGTGACTTTTAATTTCTTCTAGTTTATCATTTGTTAATTTATTCACAGGTTTTCTGCCCCCAGGTTGGTCTACAATTTGGTTTGAGTCAGACAATACAAGCTTCTTTTTCCCGATGGTTTTTAAGAAACTATCGGTTTCACCTAAAGTGAAACGAAAACATTTTTGACACACCGAGATGTTTTGACCTTCAACTTGTAAATGATATGAATAATTATGTGTTCTGTTTCGTTGTGATTTTACGTTTTTCTTTAAAAGTGTATGGTGTTTTTCTTTAACCTCCATTAAACCGGAAGCAAATAAGGCTTTAGAAGAGAATGATGAAAGACTCCAGTATTGTTTAAATATCATTTTTTGCTGATCGTATGTTACCTTGGACTGACAATTCATCCGACATTTTTCTAGAGGCTTACACTCCCTTTCTTTAACTTTACTTTTCTTAGATTTTGTTATAACAGTTGTTGTTAAGTTATGTTCATTTCTTTGAATATTTTCATTTGAAGATTGGGATAAATTATAAAGATTTTCATTAATAACATTTTTTTCAATGGCATTAGCCATTGATTCTATGTCGAAAGAATCTACAGAGGAATCTGAGTTTGAATTTGTTGGTATAGGGAAGTCGGGATCATTGTCACTGTCGTCGAACGGTTCATCATCATCACTATCATTCAACCTATTGCACTTTGTCGCTTCATTAATATTCACAAGTTGTTTCTTATATTCTTCTTGTAACCGTATTACCTGTTCAAACTCTTCGCTAGCCACTTTGGAACCGTGAGCAATATTAAAAATTGATGCCGTCTCTCTTCCAACAATTGTTTTAAATACGTTACCATCCTCATGAAGTGTTGTTTTACGTGTCCGCAATTTCGACAGGATATCTATAATTACAGACAAATACAGTTTAATTCTAGTTGACAGACTAATAATATAGAAATCAATAATTTTACCTGGAACATGTGGTTTTGAGCAACCCGGTTTCTTAGAAATTGGGGTTTCCCCGGATTGTCTTGCAAGTTGAATCATTTTCATCGCTCGAAATGCCATTTTTCCAATCAAATAAATTGGTTTCACACTAAACTAAGCTAATCGACTTTACACAAAACACAATAATTTTTTATATAAAAAAGCACTTAACTAGAATTTTTTGTTTGATTAGCACTCGAAATAAACGCTTAAAATCACATAAAATATGAAAAATTCGAAATACAAAAACGTAAATATCGCTTAAGTAAGTTAGTTTAATACAAAAGGATAGTTTTATTCAAAATATAAATGAAAAAATAGCTTATGTTATGTTAGGTATTTACTTTTGCTATGAGGGCAATTTGAAAAAATCGCTTAAGTCTTCTTTTGCGATTTTCGCTTTTATCTAATCTAATTTAATACTTTAAAGTATGAAACGAAAAACTGGCTTATGTTGAATAAAATTTCTAGGTATATCAATTTATTGAAAAGAATTATTTTAAAAACAACATTTTGAATCACTTAAGCGATTCTTCCGTTTGCAAAAATCAATCAGACTTAGGCCAAAACGTTTTATATTGATAACTTGGTCAATTTTAAAGGTATTATAATGAAAAATTGATATTATGGTATAAGAAGTATAAGGATTTGAAATATTATGTAAAATGCAAAATCGCCTAAGTTAACATAAGCGATTTTCGCTTTTTGGTACAGAAATATGGCAGATGCTTCTCTCTTATGATATTATGCATGAAAAACAAAAAATGAGAAAACAAAATGTATAACTATGTATACTTGTGTATATTATAGATGATATAAAGAGAATTGTATTGAATTGTATTGAATTGACTATGAAATTTTTCTCCTGTACCAACAATTTAATTTTATATGGATATGAAAAAGAAGCATGAAATGTGATATAAACAAAAAAATCAGGTGAATTTAATTCTCAATTACTCAAATCGGGTATCACAAATATTATGATTATCTCAGAAAGCAATTTTAGATTTGATTTTCGTATTTTGTTATAGGTTTTGGTATATCAAAACCCATAGTAAAAAGCGTTTAGCTATAGCTATAGCTAAAGCACTATAGCTATATTTTATTGGGAATGCTACAACAGAAATAACATGCATTTAGTTCCGTTTGGATTAATTTAAATCTAACGTTTTGTTGGATTTATATTAAAATAAGGGTAATATTTTTATTTTAATTCTAATTCCAGTGCTCAATAAAATACGCTATATATTTAGAGTTAGCTACTTAGATTATCTATAGTGTATCTATGGTTATGAAGTAAATTTTTAGTAACATAATACCCATATTTAGTAAGTAATTGAAATTAAAAAGTAACAATATTTACTATCAATAATTTTAGCATCTTTGACATTTATATAATAAGTGTTTTCCGTATTTAATAGTCTAATTAAATTACCTTTACATACATGTTGAAAACTTTTATTGAAAACTACCAATTTCAAGTTTTTTTGTTACGATTTATTTGTGTGTCTATTTTTTCGACATGTTTGTAAAAAGTGTGTTCACGTTTAGTGCTACAAATATCTCGGATGGTTCAGATTGCGCAGCATGACTTGGTTGGATAGTTGGTTCCCTTGCCTTGATTGGTCACATATAGTAAACGGATTTGTAACAATGCATGTCCCCATCGATTTGGTTTTGAATCTAGTGATCCAGACTGTCTAATTCGTAGTTCTTCGCTGCCAAACTCATTCGCTGAGTCAACTGTGGTTCATATCTGGAGCTGTCAATCTCGGAATGATAGGTAGCGTTTGACAAAAATACCGGCCAGCAGAATCATCGCTCCACTAAAAAGTCTTGAGTCATTTAGTAAATCCTTCATCGTTCGATTGAATGCTTCCACTAATTGTTTGTCTGCCATTGTGCACTCGTCCCAGTATCTCGTATCTCTATAGAGATAAATACGCAATGGCTCTGGTGGCAAAGTCAAAACCGGCAATTAAACTTTGCAATCGGCACAACATAGCCCGGTCGTTTCTGTTTAGAACTAATGCTTGGAAATGTCGGCACACGGTAGACAATGCGCCTATATCAACGCAGCGAAGAACTTTGTAGGCGATTGTAGAGTCATAATTGAAAGCAGCGCGATTCAAGTCGACGTTCACTGCAGTTGTTCGTTGAGTTACGTTTTGTCGAACCTGAGCTGGTGACCGTGCAGCGCGAGCTTGTCTGGAATGAGCACGTCTCTGTTCATTTAATTCTTCTTGCATTCTTTGTGAATTTCGGTTTCTTCATCCTACGTTCGATCGTCTGATAGTCCGCATTTTAACCAAAAATGAACCTACCAAACGAATCAATCTAAATCCCGTAATCCAATTTGATAACCGCACTTGTCATGCACCAATAAATGTCTGGGAAAAATTATCGAAATCGTAAAAATTAGACCGAGCTTTATATGATTGTATAATAATGGTACCGTTTATGGTTGCAATGTACACTATTCGAATATCATAAAACAGTGACTTAATACTACCAATTTAATAGCAGCAGAAAAAATAACAAGGTCGCACAATTAAAAATGACTGTGCGAAAAAGACTCCTGTCAAATTGCACAATGCCTAAGTCAACGTCTACTGGGTTATGTTATTAATGATCACACCTCAGCGCCATCTTTAATTTATCTCATTAACTTTGTGTTTTTGTCAAGTTATTTCACGACTATTTAAAATTTTTCAAGCTTTACATCGATTTTTGTCGTTTTACAGCGTCCAAAATCATTTCCACTCTTTTTAAAATTTTCTCTTCTAAAAGGCCATCTGGATCGGATACGCGGAAAAATCCCTTACAAAAACATAATTTCTGAATTTTCCGACTTTTCCGGTGGATTTTCAATTTTTGAAAATTGATGTTATAATCATCTTCTGGCAAATACATCAAAAAAAGATTGAGACAAATCGGTTCAGCCATTCTCAACTGATGCGCGCACATACATTCTTTACACCATTTTTATATATTTAGAAAAAAACTGATATTTTGGTTTTCAAATAGCCTACCCTTCAATTTAAAAAAAAGTGTTTGAGCTAAGAATAATCAATAATTGGATCGGTAATCGGTTAAAAAGTAACGGAGCAGAAATTACATAATACTTTCTAAAAGCTTAAGTAGTTGTAAGAAAAAAATCTTTTAGAAAGTCTATGATAAGAACAAATTTAGAACCCGAAAAACGTACAAATGTTGTAAGGGCAAAACTCTGGCCTGCGCAAATAATGTTGAAGAAGGATCCGTACAACGTTTAAAATACATAATCCCTAAAATACATTTTGGTAAAGTATAAGTAGCGGTTTGATAGTTCCAAAATAAGCATCACTCCAACAAAAAATACCATAGGATAAGCGAAAACCAACATAAGCATGGTAAAAGTTATGTTGACTTGGCATCTTTTAGTTCTATAGAATAAGGGCGGTCGCACTTTATCTAGGCCAATAGATCCTGATAGGAGAAATCGTATGGGCCAACAGTGACCAGTAATAATCAAACGGAGTTAATAACCTATAACGGAATATTTGCACACTTCCATCGAAACCTAAAAACTGCTCTTACATCTCCGTCAACACAACTAATTGGGACGTGGAAGGGCAAATAGCTCTTCATGGTATTAGAAAAACAATGGCAACACATATTAAATGCTCAGCAGCTGGAAAGGTTTACGATGAAATTCTTGAACCTACAAAATTCTTCGAACCAGCAAAAACAATACGTTGTTTTGACGTTGTTTTGACCAACCAGAATATTATTTTAATGCCAAACTTCCTGAAAGTCTTTAGAAAATCATATGTCTTCATCATTTTGCTTAAAGATATACAAATCGTAATATCACAATAGATCGACTCAAACCAATATATTGCTGTATAATTTGTTTGGCTGATAAAATATCACGTCTTCAAATAAGGACCGCCACTTTTTAATCATAAAGACATTCGCACATTCACTGAGGGTTACACCACTTGCGGGGAACTCATAAGTCAATTGCATTATTATGGTACACCCAGTATAGTGGTCTACTCATGAATTTGATGTTGTGATTGGAAAACACTTTTTAATCCGGCACTTTTTAATCTCGTCCATTTTTTTTGAGGAAATTGCATGCGAAAAAGTCTCGTGTAATATTAAATATTTAGCATTCTAAAAATCTCAGCATTTATGTGTTGTCGATGATGCTGTATGCCCCGCATTGTTGGTGATTTCTTCACTGACACTTTATTTATTTATTTCTTAGTAAACATCCCTAAAGCTAGTTATTGTATAGGTCCATCCGGACTTAAGACTTGTTGGTTTAATAGCAACTTATTATTGTATGACTGCTCTGAATATCTTCCAATAAGGCAATACACTTTCGTATATTTGATGTTGAGTTTATCTTTTATCTTTTTGACAAGCTTTTTCCAGTTTTACTTAGCACCAAGAGTCATGCCAAGTAGTTTGGATGATAAAAGTAAATGCTCGTAAGAAGCAACTTCAGCGACGAAAGAAAATCCAAGTCAAAATGGATAAGCAATTTTGAATCGATACAGTAGAGTACTAAATTTCCCAAATGAATTGAGAACACAAGGAACCCGCAGTAAAATTCTTCGTAAAGCAATTACTTCGTGATCAATTCAATTTTAATTAATCCTAGACGGCACTATGTATGTTACTGTGTTCGCTATTTATGGAACATCACACATATGCCACACTCTGTTGATGTCGGGCTCCCAGGCGGGTTTCATTACGGAAGCGTGAGAACAACGGTTACACTTGAAATAAATAACCAAAAACTGTATAACTCCTCTCACTATATTGTAAATCCTCTCACTATATTTCTAGTAGTTCGATTTTCTGGTTTAATTCTCCTCACTAGGTCGCGGTAGAACCCACGAAAATTTATCTTAAACAAATTATAGGAAAAACTCTCTTTATCATAGAAGAGATGAATAATGTCGGCTTTTCACAATGAAACATTTACCGTTAGTATTTTTTTACTGTAAAACCAGAAGTAGAAAAAAGTCCTAAATTTCGTTAGAGTGACAAAGACAATCGAAATACAATAGAATAAAAAACCCAAAACAATTGTCTTTGTCACTCTAAAGTAATTTAGAATTTTTTTCTCGTTCTAGTTTCACAGTAAAAAAATACTGACAGTAAATATTTCATTGTGATTAGACGACTTAAGCTGTTAGCTGGGATCGAAAGTTTTTTAAACTTCTGACCCTTTTGTGTTTTACATGCTGATCAGATTGATAACTTACCACCGGGCGACTTCTTTCTTGGACATCGATTGTCGAAAATTCCAGAATAAATAACACAAGTCTAAAATTAAATTATCTTAGCAGATGGAAAATGGAGTGATCCATCTTTATCCCAGAACCGAAGGTATAGTTTGAGTCGTAACACTTAAAACTATGTTCGCGAACTAAAGGGACTCCTTCACCAAAATGTGTATTACCAGTTCATTGCGTATGCATAGATGACGTAGCAATCGTGATCTGGGTAGGGACCTAAGCACGATTAGGGAAGTCATGCAACACGCGCTCTCAATCATTACAAAGTGGGCTAGCAAATGTAGGCTGGGTATAAATCCATCCAAAACAGAGCTTGTACTCTTCACCAAGAAATATAAAATTCCGTTAGTCGCCCCTCCTACCTTAAAAGGCACGACTCTAGCGTTTAATGATAAGGCAAGATTTCTGGGCATAATTTTGGACAGTAGGCTAAATTGGAAGTCCAATATTTTAGAGAGAGTAAAGAAGTCTACCATGGCTCTGTACTCATGTAGAAACACCGTCGGTAGGAGATGGGGTATACAACCAGAGTTAATACACTGTCTCTTCACCGCTGTAGTTAGACGGATTCTGATGTATGGGGTGAGTGTGTGGTGGCCAGCACTAGACAAGAAAACTTATAAAAATATGATAGAGAAGGTACAAAGAACGGCCTGCTTGCTTATAAGCGGGGCATTGAGGACAACCCCTACACGTGCTCTGAAGGCTATGCTCTACCTTCTTTCTGTCGATCTCTTTGGTAAGCAGAGAGCAGCAACTACGGCTGCACGACTCTCTGCCGTGTTTGAGTGGAAATGTCTACAGACAGGTCATTTAACGATTGGCCGTTCGCTAAAGGAGGACTTAGCGAATAGTGACTACACAATACCAATTGTATGCTTTAAAAAAGGCTTCCGGACCCTTATCCTCTCAAAGGAATCCTGGCAGAACAGTTCAACAGCGGAAACTGGAAGTATACAATTCTACACTGATAGCTCCAAACTAGATGGCAAAGTCGGAGCTGGAGTCTATTGTGACAAATTAAATGTGAATATATCAGTTCGTATTCCTGATCACTGCAGTGTGTACCAGCAGAGGTGGTAGCGATTGAGAAAGCGCTGTCTTGGTTGATACATAATGTGATATCCTCAAGGAATATAACAATATATGTGGACAGTCAGGTGGCAATCAAGTCGCTGTAATCAGTTTTTCTGACGTCCGCGGTGGCATTGAAATGCTGCTCATCTCTTAACGAGACGAGTGAGCATATCAATATCCACATAGTCTGGGTCTCCGGTCACTCGGCCGTTCTGGGGAACTATAGGGCTGACTAACTAGCAAGGAAAGGCACAACTCTCTAATTGAAACCGGAAAGGGCAAATCTGGGGAGGCCTTTACAGCGCTTTTTATGGCACTTTAAAAGGAGGCAATAGCCTCGGCACAGAAGAGGTAGAATAACACCATAACATCATGGACTTCAAGCGCTCCAAAACACTACTATCCTTATGTAGACCTGACTTAAGTATAGTCGTGGGGGTGCTCACAGGACACTGCCTCGTTGGAGAGCATGTGAGGAGGCTTATGTCAATGGCAAATAACTTCTGTAGAAGCTGTATGGATGAGGAGGAGGAAGAAACTGTAAGCCACTTCCTTTGCTCATGCCCAGCACTAGCTTACAGGAGGTACAAACATCTGGGCAAGTATTGTTTCGACGGCCTTATGGATCTCGAGAACTGCAATGTGCGAGAAATCTTACGTTACATAAGTAGCTCTGAATGGTTCCAATGAAGGTGAAAGGGGAGTAGGATCCTTTGGTATCACAATGGACTGTCACCGGTCTAAGTGTGCGTTAGCAGCCACTCTAACCTAACCTAACCTAACCTAATCAGTTCATAATAATGTATGTAATATACAGATAAAAGTTAGCAGATTCAAGGGAAGAGCCCTTTTAATAACTTTAAACCCTGTATTTTCTTTGACTTTATTTGCTTTTCGATGTATATCATTCGTGTTTCTCTGAGTTTGAGATAAAGGAAAAAAAGATAACGGTGGCGAATGCCCCATGTTATATGGCTGCTTTAGACAAAAACTGCAGTTGTTAATATCAGAGCAGCCGATAATCGATTTATTGTTGAATTGTGGAAACCGAAGTTTATTTTATGTAACAACCCAAACGATTCACCCGGTTATTATAACTGTACATATTTAGTGAAAAGTTTATTGTACCGTTTAGTAAATACCAAGTAAAATCGACAAAAACAAACGTTGCTCGAGAAAAACAAAAACAAAAAAAAATATAATTTTATCATTTTTATTAGAAACTTTCTATTGTTTTGCGTTACAAATTTTCTTTTTAGTAAATTTATTAAATATTAAAGGTAGATCCGAAAAAAAAAAATTTAAAATTAAATATGTAAGCAATAAAAAGGCGAAGGAAAACTTTTCCTTATATCTTTTCGCTTTTGTTTTTGTTTTGTTGTATCATTTTCTGTTATTCCAAGCTTTCACTTTCATTCGGTTCACTCCTGAATTTATTTATGTATTTATGTATATGTACCCTTGATTTTATTGTTGTTGTTATTTAAAAAAAAAAAAAAAAAAAAAAAGCAAACCAACAAAATTTTCCGAAATATATTTTCCGTGTTTTTGTTTTGTTTCTTTTTGAATTTTTTATTTGTTGTTGTTGTTGTTTTTGTCATTAAAGAATATTTAGATATTTGAAAATTAAATTCCTCGTTTTTTATGTAACCCTATCTCCCCCTTAATGTATACTATATATATATACATATTACCTTTATGTAATATGTTTAAATTATTTATTTGTGTACTACGAGTTGCGATATTATAAATGGAAATTATTGTTTTTGATATTAAGTGTAAGTGTCTTCGAATAACTTTCAACACTTTAGGTAAAAAAGAAAAAAAAAACGAAAAGCCAATGGAAAATCATTTTTTTCTCTCGCACAGATGAAACTTTATAAACAAATATATTTGACATATCTACGTACCATTTGGTTGTATACGACTTACATTTGTGTTCGTACAGAATTTAGTACATATACTATAAATTTTGTTTTATGATTTTTGATTTATTATCCGACATGAATTACCTTAAGTTTTCCCATTTTTGGGAAATAGAATTCTTATCAATCATATCGTGTGCGCCTACATGTATATATATATATATATATATATATATATATATATATATATATATATATATATATATATATATATATATCTTGAATTTCAAGTGTTTCACTATACAACGTTTTCAATTTTATGTATTGGAAAACTTTTTTGTTACCTCCAATTTTTCTCGTAAGATGAATTATGGTTAATATGTTTCCAGTTATTTTTTTTTGTTTTTAGCTCGGAAATTTGTGTGAAAGGTTGTAAATTTGATGTGAACTTAATATGTTAAAATTTCTTTTATCGCAGATGTATGCTTTAGGTGTATGTTGGTACAGAAAGGTTGTTCACATATTGAGATTTGCACATGATAAATTGTCATAATTCATCATGTTAAATGATTTGTTAATGTTTGAAAAGTTTGATTAATAGATACCAATACCTTGTCTAGGATCTATCAATTATGTAAAAGCAGTGTGACTTAATTTGTTCTGCGTATTTTAATAAAAATTCGTGATTGTAGTATTTGACTTGATGGCCATATATCAAAACCCGCGTTGTTTGGACGCGGTTCCGCTAGCCAATTAAATCACACAATTTGTTTTTAAAAAAACTTTCTGTTGCTTCTTAATATATGTCATTTATGTAGGAAAAACCATGTATGCCAAAGTACCACCTCTTGCTCTTTTGTTCAAATCATATTTTTAATGACATGTAGGTATAATTGTCGTGCTATCTGACCCGAATTAAGTAATCGATAATTTATTTTTATAAACGTATGAATCTGTGATTCATACGTGTTTCTTTATTTTTAAAATTTTTTAAAGTACAAAAATGTAATGTTTATTTCTCTTAATTTCTGAATACAAAATGCTGCTGGTTCTTATGTTGTTCTAGTTTATATATTGTAATATTTTAGTTTTATTGGTGCTGAGTGAACCTTCTGAGAAAAAGGATTTTATGATAATAAAATATGTGTTATAAATGTTTATTTTAGTTTATTTTATTATTTAGTTTATGATTATTTTATTATTTTGTTTATTGTTTATGTGTTTATTATTTAGGGTTTGAGAAATGTGTTCGTTTCCTGTATAAAACATAATTCAGTGAGAGTATTTATAAAATTGGGTTTTTTCCATTGTTGTGTTCCATTGTTTTGTTTGTTGGCAAAATGATGTCATCGGTCGCTGTACGGGCAAACGCAACAGAATCGTGACTCCGTAACTCCTCCCGTTTAAGATTGACGCGTATATTTCTTTGGAAGATGCGGGTCAACATTGGTTTAATTTTATAAATGACGTATCCCACAATGATTATAGTAAATATAATAGTAATCAGAGAATATTGGGTAATATGGTGGTAGTATTGGATTTGATGTTTTTCTTGGAGTTCTTTCAAGTTATCCAGAGTCCAATTATTGATATCGTGGATGTTTATATCGGGAATTATACTTTGTATTGCTACTTCGTTCCATGGGAGTTGATTGCGCTGGTACTTGAAGGTTGTGTTACCTGAGTTTATATATATCCTTTCTTTGATTTGAATGTAGCAATTAGAATATTGAATGATGGTTTCTGCTCTTATTTTGTTTGTGTCTCGAGAGCAGTTAGAGTTGAACTCTATTATGTTGTTAACAGCTGGTGACACGAATAAAGTTTTTTCGTCTATTTCTATGACTTGATCAATAGAAATAGATGTAGTGTGGTTACAGATGGCCTTTTGTTGGGTGATGATTGCCGGTATACATGTATCATGGCTGGATTGTAAATTGTTTTGTTCGCAATAGTAGATGCCGTATATGGTTTGGCATAGACTTGGATCATACATCATATACTGTTTTTCATTTAGGATTATGTAGTTAGGGGGCTTTGGATATATGGTTCTGGTTTTCATAATTATTGGTATTATTTGGAATAATTGAAAGGTTATTTGGTTAAATATAGGAATGTTAATGATGTAGATGAGTTGGTTATTTTTGGTAATGAGACCTTTGATTTCTAACAAATTTAGCACGGCTATTTCATGTGGAACTATTACATGATTTTGGTCCATAGTTTGGATTACATATTTTAGTTCATCTTCGTTTAACAAGTGTCGCGAAATAAGTTTATTTTTAGAAAAGGCTATAATATCCAGTAAGTTTTCCAATTGTGTGTTTAATTCGGTAATCGTATATTCCAATCTATATAATTGAGAGTCATAAATAATAAAGGCGGAATATCCGTTTACTTTCTGTAATATTTTGTTCAATGTTTCATTGATAGTTCTAATATTAGTCTGAAAATTTTGGTTTTGGGTTTCTATACGAGTAGCTAATTGGTCGTTAATTTTTATTTGTCTGTTACTATTCTGTATCAAACCATTCTGTCCAGATTGCATCTGTTCTAATGCGTAGTGTATATCTTTTAAATCGTCATCGTCCAGGTTTCCTGTAATATCTTTAATTAGTGATCCTAATCCATTAATTAATCCGCGTTTACGTCGTTTAGGAATTACAGTATTTAGTTTGTTTTGTGCCGTATCAATTTTTGAAGAAATTATTATGCGTTTATTGTCCAGTAAATTTGTATTATCATTTTCTAAGTGATCGAAGATTTGACTTAACAATGTTTTGGTTAAGGTGATGGTATCCTGATATTGTTGAAGTGGGATTATATGGATTAATTTCTTATGAGATTCTCGTATGAAGACTTGTCCCAGGGGTATAGGTATTATCCCATTGTTGTCCCGAAGCTGAGTCATTTGGAGTGATTGCTCTAGGCTGCTTTGTGGCCTGAAAAGGATTTTTGATTTTATTAAAGTGTATTTTTCCTTTGTCTGTTAGGAATATAGGGCCTTTAAGTTTTCTTTTGATAATTTCTTTCCTGAATTTGGGAGTTGTTTTTCCCCTTTTGTTTGTCTTGCAAAAAACAGTGGTATTTATAGGTATACTACCTATGGGCTTACGCTTTTTGTTAATTTTGTTAATCATATCTGTTTTTTGGTTGAGGACTTTCTCATGTATATTGGTATATATTTTGTCGGACATTTCTTTGTGTTGAACTGCATAGTCCAATTCGGTTCCGAATTCTGGGGTATTTGGGTGGTAGTGACCGTTTAGGAGAGAGAATGGTGTCATTTTAGTGACACTGTGAACAGAATTATTATATGCTATGATAGCGGTTTGCATAGTATCTAACATTAAATTATCTGGGTTATTTAGTTGGATTATAGTACATAATTCCTTTAGAGTAGAATGAAATCTCTCTACGGGTGAATTCCCAGTGGAATTGTATGGTGTTGTTACATGATGTTCGATGTTATGTTTTTGAATGAGATTTTGTACATCTCGCGGTACATATAATTCACTATCGGTAATTAATTTTTTTGGTATGCCATGAGAGGCTATAAACTGTTTAATACCTCTTTGGATGGTTAAACCGTCTTTATTTAACATATGGTATGCTGAACCAAATTTTGAAAATTTGTCTATTACTGTTAGAAAAGAATTTCCATTTACAAGGAATATGTCAGCATGTATTATTTCTAGGGGTCTTTTAGGAGTTTCCGTTAAGGATAGTTTTGCGGCAGGTGGTTGCCTATCGTATTTAGTTTTTAAGCAAATTTCACATTTATTTATATACATTTGTACCTTTCCTTTTAAATGGGGAAAGTAGTGTGTAGCTTTGATTTGTTCATAGTTTTCATTAACTCCACGATGTTCATTTTGTTCGTGAGTATTTTTGATTTTATTTTGTTGTTCTCCAAGATCTTCTATATCTGTTAAAAATGTTTTTGATCTAACTAATCGTACTCTGGGGTTAGTGCTTCTTGGTTTTGAAGTAATCATTTTTATGTATACTCTTTTTATAATCTCAAACATTTCGTCTTCTGCATATATGCATGTTACGATTTTTTGTTGTTTGCTTGTCATGTCTCGGATAGCTTTTTTGATTTCTGTTTCTATGCCTTGATTGATTTTAGGTAACCATATTGTTGTCCGTTTCTTTGTTTCAAATAGTGTATCTTTTCGTATTATAGTTTTGTCCGTATTCATAAATTTGATTATTAGTTGTTTGCTAAAAGTATTTATGCTATTCTTGGTTATCGGTATAGGTGTTTCCATTGTGGATAGCATTTTAATGGTGTCGTCTGAAGTTGATGACGTATTTGAGTTATTTATTTGTACCCTCGATAACGCATCTGCGTTTGCGTTGAGGATTCCTTTTTTGTATAAGATTTCGTAATCATATTCCTCAAGCTTTAGCCTCCATCGAACTAACTTAGAGTTAGGTTCTTTGAGGGAAAATAACCATGTAAGTGGTTTGTGGTCGGTGACAATCTTAAATCGTCGTCCGAATAAATATGGCCTAAAATATTTTACGGCCCAAACGATAGCGAGTAACTCTTTCTCGATAGTAGAGTAGTTCTGCTCTGTTGTAGAAAGTGTTCTGCTTGCATAGCAAACAGGAAGGTCCGATTTATTAGGTCCTTGAGATAATACGGCGCCCAAAGCAAAATTACTTGCGTCCGTGGTTAATGTGAACTGTTGTGAGAAGTCGGGGTATTGTAAGATTGGTTGTTGACATAATACTTGCTTGGCTTCTTCGAAACTTTTGATATAACTTGGATCGTTTATGTCTAATTTATCTGTTTTCCTCAAATATTTAGTCATTGGTTTTGTTAGTTTTGCGAATTGTGGAATAAATTTACGATAGTATCCCAAAAGCCCGAGAAAACTTTTAATCTGTTTCTCTGTTTTGGGTATGGGGAAATTTTTTACCGCTTTGATTTTTTCGGGGTTTGGTTTGACTCCATCGGATGTAATGACATGCCCTAAGAAGGCGACTTCTTTATGAAGGAACTCTGATTTGTCAAGTTGTATTTTTAAATTGGCTTTTCCTAGTCTATTAAAAACTTTGGACAGGCTTTCTATATGTTCTTGGAGGCTGACAGAGAATATTATAATGTCATCCATGTAGCACAAGCACGTAGTTCCTTGCAAATTGCCTAATACATTATCCATTACTCTTTGGAATGTACTAGGTGCGTTCTTTAACCCGAATGGCATACGAACGAATTCGTAATGACCAAATTCCACGTTAAACGCTGTTTTACTTTGATCTTTAGGGTTTACTTCTATTTGGTGGAACCCAGATGCTAAGTCTAACGTTGTGAAATATTGGCACCGGCCCAGTTTGTCTAAAATGTCCGATATGTTTGGGATTGGATATTTGTCGTCGATCGTTTGTTCGTTAAGCTTCCTATAATCTATTACCATGCGCCATTTGGTTTTCCCTGAGGCATCTGCCTTTTTAGGAACGATCCAAACAGGTGAACTCCAGGGTGAGAAGGATGGCCTAATTACTCCTTGGGTGAGCATTTTGGTCACTTGTTCTTCAACTTCCTTTTTGTGGATATATGGATATCGGTAGGTTTTTGTGAATATTGGGGCTTCATTCTTGAGTTCAATATTATGTTTTATTTGATTAGTAAAACTTAAGTTAGCATCGCTCTTTTGGAAAATGTGTTCATATCGTGAACATAATGTGTGTATGGCATGTTTCTCTTCACCGTTCAGGTGTTCTGTTCTGATTAGATTGATTATATCTACTTCAGAATGTGTGGAATGACAAAAATTTATTTCTCTTGTTTCCATGTGCTTTTCGAGTACTTTACAATGAAGTGGTGACTCGATTAGGAATTGTTTGATTCTAGGCGAATAGTTTATAACTTCGGCTTTTATGTAGTGATCTATGCTTTTATAAATTCCTTCGGGAATTAATAGACCGTTAGGTAGTTGTGTTGGTTGTAGGTATATACTACCATTTTTTATAGTTACAGGTATGTCTATTTGGGTTTTGCTCCGTGGAGGACAAGTATGTTGTCGTGAGACAAAGTTAAATTTGTACTCAATTGGTATTTGAGTATTTGGAGTAATCAATAAAGATTTCGTTAGACTTACGTCTGCATTAAGATGAGTCAATAAATCGATACCAATTAACCCATCGAAATAAGTGTGAAATTGGAACACTAAAAATGTTAATGGTTGTTCAAATTCCTTTATATCGATCGTTATCTCTTTATTCAACTCAGTGCTGTTAAACAATGTAGAAATTTTAATTGGTGTTATTTCTTTGGTTTGGTTAGAGCTTATTAGTTCTGGTTTAATAAAAGATCTATTGGCTCCTGTATCAATTAACATTTTTGCCGGTTGGTTTTTGATGGTAATGGTGATAAATGGTAATTGAATACCTTTCAAATTGGAATTGCTATTATGCAGACCTAAGTATCCGGCGTTTCTGGTATGCCTAACTGAAAATCCAAGTCCTCTTCTATTTCTATAATAGGAGGTTCTTCTTGGTTATTTTCTTCATTTAAGGGTTCCATACCGAATTCTTGTTGATACATTTCATTTGGATACTGCTCATATAATTCCTCATTATATTCATTGTAGTGCAATTCTTCTACCTGATACCGTGGAGGTCGAGTTTGTTGGAACCTATGTTGCAATTGTGGTCTATCTCTTTGTTGACCAAAAGTAGGTCGTTTGGATTTATTAAAGTTGGAACTTGTATCCATGGGCTCTGGCTTACCCATAATTTGTTTATTTTGCGGAGCAAATGGTCTATGATTATAATAAATATTCGGCCCTCCGTTATTTACGAATGGTTGTCTTTGGAGAAAACCATTCTGTGGTTTATAAGGTTGGGACTGATAGGCGTGGAACCTTTGAGGTATTGAACTAAAATTAGTTCTCAATGGTATGTGTGGTGGCTTTGTTTGAATATTTGGTCTATTAGAGTATCTCAAATTGGACAAAGATTGCTCTCTCATGCATATTACCCTAGCGTCTATCAGAGAGTTAGGTTGCATGGACCGTACATGAGATCCCATTGGCTCACGTAATTTGTTAACAAAAATGTTTAGCGCCATTTTGTCATACCAAGCACTTTTCTGTAGGAAAGCTAAACTATCGTTTAATTTTGCCCAGTTTTTAAGTGCGCCTAATATTGAGGAAAGTTTGGCAAAGTAATCTTCGATTCTATCATTGCCCTGAGAGATGTTGTGTAATTCCTGTATCAGTGTGCTCTCGTCGCGTCTATCAGCAAAATGCGCAGTTAAATCTCTTTGTATTCCTTCCCATGTATTGGGAGTACCATACAAATCTAGAGCGTCGGAAGCTTTATCTATGATTCTGTTTCTTATGGCCCTAACTATTGTGTCTGGATAAACCGATTCTTCTGGTTTAGCCATTTCTATAAAATCTTGCATTTGGGATATGAAATTGTGCAAACCTGAAGGGTTTCCACTGTAAACAGGGACATCTTTTATCATTCGTGTGATCACAGATGTTTTATTTACTTTTTCGTTAATTTTATTTACCGCGTCCATTTTAAATTTGTTATGAATTTAATGTTAATAATTATGATATGATACTAATAAGGATAATGTTGAGAAGGAGTTTGCATTCAGTATATAATTTATATGATTCACTTACCAAGCCAATATGATGATTAAAACAAAGTACTGCATTAACGTTCCTGATGATTGGGTTGTAAGTTGAAATTTTACTTCTCGATGGTTTTTATTTTATTATTTTTCACTGTTCTGGTATGTACCCCAGGTGGTTTTATTATAAAAAAAAATTTGTTATTTTATTTATAAATTTTTTTTTTTTATTTTTATTTTTTTATTTATTACACGTTTGACTAGAGTCGTTTTTTATTTAGACGATAAACAGTCGTCTTTTATTAACTCGTCTAGCTTGGCACTCTTATACGATAAACAGTCGTATTAGTTTAAATTTTATTATGTACGATAAACAGTCGTACTTTTATTAGAAAACTTTCACCAAATTGATGCGTAATATTACTATTGATTAATGTGAGTTACCTATTCGATAAACGGTCGAAAGATACTACACTATTTGCACTTTGTATATATTAAAAATAAAGATTAGTGAACTATATTCACTTTTGTGTGCACTAGATTAATAATGTTAATAAGTTGTATACTCGATTAACAGTCGATTTTTATTTATTAATCACTTTAACTTTTTTACACTTAGGACAGGTATTTGCAGTAGGTGAATTATTGAAATAATTCTTTTACCTGATCCTATCAACTGCGCCAATTAAGTAATCGATAATTTATTTTTATAAACGTATGAATCTGTGATTCATACGTGTTTCTTTATTTTTAAAATTTTTTAAAGTACAAAAATGTAATGTTTATTTCTCTTAATTTCTGAATACAAAATGCTGCTGGTTCTTATGTTGTTCTAGTTTATATATTGTAATATTTTAGTTTTATTGGTGCTGAGTGAACCTTCTGAGAAAAAGGATTTTATGATAATAAAATATGTGTTATAAATGTTTATTTTAGTTTATTTTATTATTTAGTTTATGATTATTTTATTATTTTGTTTATTGTTTATGTGTTTATTATTTAGGGTTTGAGAAATGTGTTCGTTTCCTGTATAAAACATAATTCAGTGAGAGTATTTATAAAATTGGGTTTTTTCCATTGTTGTGTTCCATTGTTTTGTTTGTTGGCAAAATGATGTCATCGGTCGCTGTACGGGCAAACGCAACAGAATCGTGACTCCGTAACTCCCGTGAGATAGAACAACAACAATAATTTCATCCTTTTAGTTCAGGAATTAATAGTAATTCAAAAGAAATGTTTTAGATTATCTTCATGTACTGAAGATCGAATTCCAATCACTGGCTTATTTAAGTATAGTCAGACTTGTTTGAATAAGTCTGCTGGCGAGTTATCTTATTTTCCGTCATCTACTATGTATATCGAGTGAAACTGTGAATTAAAAAGTTTATTTAATACCCAGATTAAAAAGTTTTGAAATACTAACCGTAATGTTCCATGAAAAAAAAAAATAAAAAATTTTAACGCAAAAAAGCTTCTGGATATGATTTAGTAAATGTTTTAGGTCATGAACATTTGCTTGAAACGACTTAACGATATAAAAACGTGGAGACAGTGGAGATAGTGGAGACAGTGGAGAAATAATCTTTTGTGAGAAGTATCGGGATATAAGTAGTGCTTGGCATATCATAGATAACGCAACTAAGAAGACAGTCCAATAAGTATTCTTTGTGTCGAGGCCTAATTTTACCTAAATATGGATATATAGCTAACAGAAAAATGCTCTGACTTGAGGGTTGAAAGATCATCATTAAAATTGAAAACATGGATTTTTAAAGACCTACAGTTGAAAGTGAACTAAGTAAGTGACGTCGTCAAAATATGAAATGGCTCACAGATAGAAATCGTATCTCGTATTATGAATAATCTTGAAATTAAAAATCCTGAGATGAAAAATCCTGTGATGAAAAATCCTGAAATGACAAATCCTGAGGTGAAAAATTCAGAGATGAAAAATCTTAAAATGAAAAATCTTGGGATGAAAAATCCTGAGATGACAAATCTTGAGATGAAGAATCCTGAGATGAAAAATTTTGAGATGAAAAATTTTGAGATGAAAAATCCTTTGATGAAAAATTTGGAAATGAAAAATCCTGAGATGAAAAATCTTAAGATAAATAATCTTGAGATGAAAAATCCTGTGATGAAAATACCTGATGATAAATCTTGAGATGAAAAATCCTGAGATAAAAAATCTTGAAATGAAAAATACTGAGATGAAAAATTTTGAGATGAAAAATCCTTAGATGAAAAATTTTGAAATGGAAAATCCTGAGATGAAATTTATTGATTTGCAAAATCCTGAGATGAAACATCTTAAGATAAACAATCTTGAGATAAAAAATCCTATGGTGAAAATACCTAATGAAAAATCTTGAGATAAAAGTCCTGAGATGGAAAATCTTGAGAAAAAAAGCCTGAGATGAAAAATTCGGTGAAGAAAATAACTGATGAAAAATCTTGAGATGAAAAATCCTGAGATAAAAAATCCTAAGATAAAAAATCCTGAGATGAAAAATGAATGAAAAATCCTGAGATGAAAAATCTTGATATGAAGAATCCTGAGCTGAAAAATCTTTAGCTGAAAAATCCTGAGATGAAAAATTTTGAGATGAAAAATCCTCAGATGAACAATTTTGAAATTAAAAATCTTGAGATGAAATATATTCAGATGAAAAATTCTTAGATGAAAAATCTTAAGATGAAAAATCCTGAGATGAAAAATCCTGTGATAAAAAATCTTGTGTTGAAAAATCCTGAGATGAAAAATTCTGAAATGAAAAATCCTGAGATGAAATATATTGAGATGAAAATCCTGAGATAAATCCTGAGATGAAAAATCTTGGAATGGAAAATCATGAGCTGTGAAATTTTGAGATGAAAAATCATAAGATCAAAATCCTGAAATAAAAAATCGTGAGCTGTAAAATCCTGAGATGAAAAATTTTGCGTAGACAAATCTTGAAATGAAAAATCTTGGGATGAAAAACTGATGTGATCCCTGCCGTAAGTGTAGTATTTGACTCGAAAGAAGTTCCCTTGGTATCCAGAGTAGAGCTCAACAGTGCATGTGAACGATTTGCAAATCCTAAAGCACCTGGACCCGACAATATTCCAAATATTGCATTAAAGGCTGCCATACAAGCTAAACCTGATGAGTTTAGAGAAAGAAGTTCCCTTGGTATCCAGAGTAGAGCTCAACAGTGCATGTGAACGATTTGCAAATCCTAAAGCACCTGGACCCGACAATATTCCAAATATTGCATTAAAGGCTGCCATACAAGCTAAACCTGATGAGTTTAGAGAAATCTACAACACATGTTTGAGAGAACGATGGAAAAGGCAACATTTGGTGTTGTTGCCAAAAACAAAGAACCCTTCAGGAGAGCCATCATCCTATCGACCACTGTGCATGCTGGATACGGCTGGCAAAGTATGAGAGCGTATAATCCGCAATCGTTTGAAGATAGCAGTGGAAAGGGCTGGAGACCTCGTTGAGCGGCAGTATGGATTTCGAAAGGCTAGGTCGACAAATGACGCCATTCGACACGTGGTTGAGATCGCCAAGAAAGCTTTTTCTGGCAGAAGATGGGAGAGGGGCTCTAAAAAATACTGCGCCGTGGTCACTCTGGATGTCAAGAATACATTCAACTCGACCAAATGAAGCCACATTCTCAATGCCTTACATGCACTGCAAGTACCAGTGTACATAAGGAGGATCATTAAATACTATTTTTGCAATATAGAGTGCTGATATATGATACAGATGACGGTGTCATGGAATACAATGTTACAGGTGGTGTACCCCAAGGATCAGTACTGGGGCCTTTACTTTGTAATAATATGTACGATGCCGTTCTCAGGCTCAACGTACCCGATGATGTCAAAATTGTAGGTTTCGCGGACGACGTTGCTATTGTCGTGGTTGCAAAAACTTTACAGGAAATAATGGAGGTATGTAGCTTGACCATTATAATTATCAAAAGATGGTTGATATCATTCGGACTCCAACTGGCCGATCGTAAAACTGAAGCAGTCTTAATTACCAGCAGGGAGGTAAGAGAAACCGTAAATATTGATGTTGGCGGAATCAAAATACCCTCGCAGTCTTCATTACGATACCTGGGTGTTGTAATTGATGCAGGCCTAAACTTTAAAGATCACTTAACGATAGTGAGCAGAAAAGCTGCTGAAGTAGCTGCAGCCCTCTCTCGCATTATGCCCAACACTGGTGGCGCAAGACAGTGTCGTAGGATGTTGCTAGCTAATGTGGTAACCTCCATTATCCGCTATGGATCACCTGTTTGGAGCGATGCGATGAACGTTGAAACTTATAGACGCAAGCTGGAATCGGTGTACCGTTTAAGTGCTTTAAGAGTTATATGTGGTTTCCGCACAGTGGTATGATCCCAATTGATCTACTTGCAAAGGAGAGAAAACAACGGCACCTACATCGTGAACAATCAGGGAGAAGAGCATTAGAACGCATTACAACTCTGACAGAATAGCAAATACGCTGGAATAGCTTGGAAAAGGGTCGGTGGACTTATCGGCTCATACCAACCATCGAAAAATGGATGAATAGGCGACATGGCGAACTTAACTACTACCTAATGTAGTTGTTAAGTGGGCATGGCTGTTTTGCTTCATACCTTTACAGGTTTAAGCACTCCGACACACCAGAGTGTTCGGTTTGCAAAGGCAAACAGGAAGATGTGGAACACGTTTTCTTTCAATGTTCACCGGTTTGAGACAACTCGGAAGGAACTATCGGATATCATTGGGCAGCGCACATCACCTGAAAGTATATTCGAATTAATGCTCGTTTCGGAAGAAATATGGAATGCTATAAGCTACACGGCGGCGGTGATACTTAAGGAATTGCGATGCTTAGAGCGTGCAAAAGGAGAGCAACGTACAAGGACTAGATAGTGATGATAATCTCAATTTATGGTTGAGACGCTGCGGAGGATAAAGTTGAATGACTATAGTCACCTTCATGCGAAGTAATGTCTAACGATAGTTCCGCATGAAGGATGGATAAGCGGGTGTGAGGGTTTTAGATTGTATAATCCATCACTGTTGCTGAGATGTTTGCCGTCATCACAGCTTCGTCTTTAGAAGATTTTGCTCACTTCTCCAATAAAAAATAAACACACACACACACACACCAAATGATACATTTCTTATTACTTAATCCACTACAAAACATCAAACCCACATTTTCAGAAAATTCTGTTTCACATTTTCTACATTAACATTAATTTATACGCCGTGTAAAGGAAAGCTATGCGTTGAAAGTATTTACTTTTTGAGCGATTTCCTTTCTTAAAATTAGGGCATAATGTGGCCTCTTTCCAAAAATTTTACATAAATTTGCTTGTCCATAAAAATCAAATTATGTCGAAGTGATAGTTTCACATAGTATCCCCTACGAATGTCAAGAGCATAAGATTAATGCAATCAATTCCAGAAGAACGATTTTTTTAACTTCTGCATGGCCAATATGAATTCCCCGTAAGTTGGGTTCTCTATATGAACATCACCGCAGCCTGTATTTACCAATTTTCGGTTTAGTAATTCGTTTTAATCGAACAACATTGTATTGTGCCATTGAAGTAGACAAAAACTACGTTTGTCGCACATGCGGTTTGATCCTTGTGTGCAATATTAATTAATCTGCAAGAGATAAAAAGCCCTCTTTATTCTTATTGCATGAAACATGGTCTTTAGCCTAATCTTTAAATAATCAGTTTAAGACACAAAAACAAAATCATATAAGAGTGAAACAAAAAAAAAAATGAAATAACACAAAAGTTATTTTAAATACGAAGCCAACCATAAACTTTTGTTGTTTTGCCAAAAAAAAATTTTTTATTATTTTTCCATAAAATAATAAACAATAAAAGAAAATTTCGTAAATTTTTTTTTGTCATCATTCCAACACATCTAAAAAATAAAACAATTTTTAAAATGGAAAATGGGGAAAAAAACTTAGTAAAGAAAATCTTAAGTATTTATTTTTCGAAAACAAAATTCTTAGGAACGATAAAAATTGAAAGAAATAAAATCTGTAATCATACAAGAAAAAAAAATTATGATAACACTTTTACTATATATGTGTGTGTATATGCACGAAGTGAAAAACACTTAATATTTCAAACCTAGATATAAAAAGTATATAGACCTAACCAAACTTTCCTTGAAAAATAAATAAGGTGTGAGTACTCTTTTCATATACTTTTCATCATGTTTATGTATGTGTGTATATAAACATGTGTATATAGATGAATGACAAAAAGGGTTTTTATTATTTTAAAATTTCGTTTGGAAAACTTACCTTGTTTAAGCAGACGGTAAGCAAACATAAGTAAAACATCGGTATAACAATAAAAAATGAAAAAAAAAAAAAAATTAAATTTTACTATTATTTTACATGAAAGTTTGTGTAAACTTTATCTCTCGCTAAACTACTCGTACACACACATATACATGTATATGTTGAAGTAAAACTATATACAAAGTTTCATTTTTGTTTTTATAAAAATGCTACATTTAGATGCTTTTAAAATAAAATTATTTTGGAAATATCTTAAAATTCATGTCATCCATATAGAATTTTTGTCTCATATGTCTGCAGTTAGATATACACTCGTACATTAAGTTTTATATTGCTATTATTGTTGTTGTCATGTTGTGAATACTATACACAAAATGGTATTGTTGTTGTTGTCAAAAATATTTTTAGTAAGTTTTTTGTGAAGCTTAGTGTAGCCTCAAGCTGAATTCTTGTTATTCTGTCTGAGCATTTTTGATTTTAGTTTATTTTTTGAGCTGGATTCGGTTTGGTTTTTACTGTTTTAAATTCATAGTATAACTATTTGTGGTGGTATAGCATTGTTTACATTTCTGGTGGCATTTATAAATTTTAACATTGGGTTATTTCGTAGAAAAAACAGTCTCAATAATTAAAAGTGTTTAAGGTGTTATCAATTTTCGACTCTATCAACTTTGTATCACTCTTTACAAATATATTCCTCAATTTAACAGTTTCGCTACTTTAAAAATGTTATATTGCAATGATTCTCTTGTGTTACTATAAATCATTTGTATCTACTATCAATCAGATTGGGAATGGTATTAATGTCAGAAGCACTATTTTTGATGAGTTTGTTTGGAGTGGAAACTTATAATATTTGGCTAAACGACATATTTTCATTTTTTATAATTTTCTCTTCCTGATTTTATATCCTCCTGTATCTCGGCACTAATATAAAAGTGTAATAAATCTTGACTAAATTAAGTCAGACTTTTGAAGTTTTGCTAAAAGCTGGTCAAGTCTTTTGGCAACAACTCCTATATAATTTGGTTTGTATGGCATTTAAAAACAATCCCAAATGTGATGAATAAAAACAAAACGTATTTCAAGGTCACATATATACAGATTGCCATGAAATTATAGCAGGTGCCCTTAAACGAAATCTCAAGACATTAATAGTTTTATAACTAAACATGAATTTTCGGAACTCAGATTTTGCTGAATGTATTCCATCAATAGCAAAAAATAGGAATGCCGTATGTCCACATTTTAATTTGGTTAATAATGAAAATTAGATAATAACACCAAATGAAGTTGAAAATTTAATTTCTGGAGAAATTAGAGATTTTATTACTGATCTAGAATTATTTGAAATTATTAATCAAAATAGCATTCATGGTCAATGTGGTGCAATTCACTTAGCATAGTTGACGGTATTATTATTATCAAACGGAACCTGTTTGATTTATATTGTTTTAAATTCATGGCCCATTTTTTTGTGGAAGAACGATTATTTCAATAAAATTGTTACAGTTTTTGTCACTACCCATTAGCCATATACCAAATCCACACAGATAACTTTCTATAACCGGTATACAAGAAAACATTGCCATTATGGCACCAATGACGTAACTATATGTTTAACTTTTTCCGATTGTAAATGGCCAAATCGCTAAATTCCAAAGCGCGTTCAATAGGAATAAAAAAAAATCGCTAACCCACATTTCAAAAACTCATTATTGATAAAACGCACAAATAATATTATTAAAATGAACTGTAAAAAACGAAAAAAAAAAATAAAAATTATTATACCAAATAAAAATAATTGACAACAACAACAACAACAACGAATACCCCTAAATGTTGATCGTTAATAGAACGATATTGTTGTTGTTGTCAAACACACTTAGATTGACAAGGTTAAACAGATTTTTAAGTATGTTTCTTCAAACTATGGTTTTAAAATTTGACAATATGCGTTTCGCTAAACATCATTAAAAAAATTAGATAAAGGAAATTACTAAGCTTTATGCTGGTTTTTAACAAGAAAAAGAAATTAATCAATGCTAAGAGTTGATAATGTTGTTTTACAGTTTTAGTACAGCAAAATATTTTGACAAATTTACAGTTAGTTTTATATGTTTTATATATAATTTATAATTGTTTCGATTATATATCAACAAATACCATTTATTAGTGGTAATAAATAAAATTAAGTTAAATTTATTTATAAACTTTATTTAAAAAAAGTCAGAAACGACGTCGTTAAAATAGTTAAATACCATAGTTATCTATAGTGGACAAACTAGACTTAACTACACATACTTAAATATGAAGAAAAATTGACAACAACAAAGTTTATTCATTTCCCCTAAATGACCATTGGTGTATTTATTCGGTTGTTGTTGTTGTCAACATCTAGTGAGTTGAATATGGTAATTAGATTGTTAAAGTTCTTAATGCAATAGTATGTTTTAAAAATACTTGTATTATACTCACCAATTATTTAAATGAAATTTTTTTAGTCAAAGTATATGGTTTAGCAGTAGGGATGGGGTTAAGTATATGGTTTAGCAGTAGGGATGGGATAAATTAAAGTTATAACGGTTTTTGTGTTGTTATATATAAAATTTAGTATAGTTGAAACCATGTGTACTATTTTATGTTTATAAGTAGGTTGTTATACGTTCATCTTGTGGAAAAACTTCAAAATGAATTATGAAACTTAAAAGTTTAACCATCTTTGATCTTTGGAAATTTTTTTTATTTGTATATCCAAAATTATAAATCTTGCGTTAATTTGCGAAAACTTATTAAGGCGGTTACTTTAAGGTGCAGCAAATTGTACTTCAGTAAATCGTCATGCTTATGGTTTTAAGTTAGTTTAGATATAACGTATATATTAACAGTATGCGTTTAAGTTCTTGTCGGTAGGATTTAGCAAAGTTGCAAAGTTTCAAAGTGGCACATGACATCATACTTTCTGTACATAAACAAAATAAATGCTCGAATAAATAAATGCTCGAACTAATTTTTCTGATAATTACGGATTCTTATCCTTAATTTTCTTATTTAGTCACAATATCTTAGTTTTAGTAACAAATGTAGAAAATTTGCCACCAGATAAACATATTTTATTATTCGGTTCTAAAAATGACAATATTTTCGTTATTTTATTCATGCCGGTGTTTTAATAGATTATGGCACAGATATTTGAAATATCTGTTTAAGCACAGATTTTTGAAAATCCTTAATTGTTCCCGAACCTGATAGGAGTTAATCAAGAATGCTCCCGACAATATACTAAATGCGCTTCTTATAGTTTTCAAGATGGCATGGATAATAAATTACGCCTAATAAACCTCCAAAATATCCCAATGACTATCGTCGCATAACATTTTGTAATGTGGGGATATAAAAGCTATATTAAATGCTCTCTGAAAAATTATACGATTAGTTAGATCTACCTCCAACCTATCAAGCCGCATTTGGGGTTAATCGGTCAGCCAAAGACCATATATTTGCCATCCGCTGAGTACTTTTAATACCCTCAGGTTAGATGTTGTCATTGAATGCTCACAGCAGAACTTATCCTTTTGGGTAGTAAATCGTATATTCAAAATCTGTCTTCGGGAGCGCACCGCATTTTTAAGTAGTATAACATCTGAACAGCTCGGGTGTGAAAAAATAAAGTGGTTAAAAACGGATGTCCCATTTCTTCAAAACTTTATTTTAAAAGTAGTATGTTGATAACAGTGGCTGAATCATTTCCAGTGCTAATGCTCAATCAATGTGAGGCATTGCAGCTTCTTCTCGTTTTGGTTTATGGAGATGATGTTGCGTTTATTACCCGTATATAGTTTTGTAACTGAACACATTGATCTAGTGAAATATTTAGATACCGTCTTGGGTTAAAATTAAAGCCAAATATGTTACACTTATTAGGGATCCACGCTCTTTATACTGTTTTACTCCGAATATTAATTTAGATAGAGTATCCTTCAGTGTATTTAAGAAGATATGAACAGTTCTTAAGAAAATAGCTCGTGTTCTGTATCAACAAAACTACTCCTGATAGACATACAATTAAAAATATATTACTTGGTAAACCACTGCTAACCGTATTAAGGTTCATAAAATCAATTATTGGCGACATATACACCAACGTAGATGATCTCCTATAATTATTCGTGCCTTATCTATTTACCATGCTTGTCCAAACAAGAATGGGTGACCTTGCTTCACAGGCGGTATGATTCTCTTATGTTATGCTAAACCAATAATTGAATGGGAACTTCCTAAAAATCACGCCCGATTTACGTAATGCTGCAGAAGAGATCTGCCAACTTGATCAATCGAATTCAAAACAAACAAGACTGAATTAAATAATAATGCTAATTAAATAATCGGTTTTACAGACATTTACTGGTTCGCAACGAATCAACAAAGTGCGGCTCTATCAGTTTCGATTCCAGACTTGCCCTTCGTATTGTTTTAGAAAAACAAAAAAACTGTGTTGTTCTATATCCTGAGTGCAGCAATCGTCATCGATGGCCTTTTAAAAAAGAGAACGAGCTTAAGAGAACTTTGTAATGGTCGTTAGCCGAATAAATGCAATCAACCCCATAAAAAGGTTTCTTTTTGTATAGTCTCTGCATAGCAAGTATGAATTTCTTATAGCATGGGTCTGTTTAATCAAGCTTCTCAAAATTAAGCATGATAAGCCCAGTAAACTTGTTTGTGTTTGACATCAGGACAGCATGCTCACCTAGTCGAAAAAGTTGCCATTGATGTTTGCCTAAATAGAGTTTCTACGTGAGAATTTTTTTTTTAACCGAGCAATTGGCGCAGTGATTAATTGGCTGCGGTGTTTGGGACGGGAGATACCGGGTTCGAATCCCAACGGAGGAGGGTTGCAAGAGGGATTTTTCATCACCTGATTACGATCTGCGATGACAATGAACACAACTATGACCCCCTGTTGGAGTGCAGAATCCATGGGCCGAACCATCGTCCATGTCAGTACAGGCTGGCTGGAGCAATGCAATATGCAGATGGATTTAAAATCGAACCTGTATTCGTGCGACCTCGATTTGGCTGGTGACGGCGTAAGGCAGGACGTTAAAAATTAACCGCGAAAGAGTTGGGAGAGCTTCGGCCTCAGAAAAGGTTACAGAGTTCAGACACAAACAAACAAACAAAGAAACAAACAAACAAACAAAGAAACAAACAAACAAACGAACAAAGAAACAAAGAAACAACCAAACAAAGAAACAAACAAAGAAACAAACAAAGAAACAAACAAACAAACAAACAAACAAACAAACAAACAAACAAACAAACAAACAAACAAACAAACAAACAAACAAACAAACAAACAAACAAACAAACAAACAAACAAACAAACAAACAAACAAACAAACAAACAAACAAACAAACAAACAAACAAACAAACAAACAAACAAACAAACAAACAAACAAACAAACAAACAAACAAACAAACAAACAAACAAACAAACAAACAAACAAACAAACAAACAAACAAACAAACAAACAAACAAACAAACAAACAAACAAACAAACAAACAAACAAACAAACAAACAAACAAACAAACAAACAAACAAACAAACAAACAAACAAACAAACAAACAAACAAACAAACAAACAAACAAACAAACAAACAAACAAACAAACAAACAAACAAACAAACAAACAAACAAACAAACAAACAAACAAACAAACAAACAAACAAACAAACAAACAAACAAACAAACAAACAAACAAACAAACAAACAAACAAACAAACAAACAAACAAACAAACAAACAAACAAACAAACAAACAAACAAACAAACAAACAAACAAACAAACAAACAAACAAACAAACAAACAAACAAACAAACAAACAAACAAACAAACAAACAAACAAACAAACAAACAAACAAACAAACAAACAAACAAACAAACAAACAAACAAACAAACAAACAAACAAACAAACAAACAAACAAACAAACAAACAAACAAACAAACAAACAAACAAACAAACAAACAAACAAACAAACAAACAAACAAACAAACAAACAAACAAACAAACAAACAAACAAACAAACAAACAAACAAACAAACAAACAAACAAACAAACAAACAAACAAACAAACAAACAAACAAACAAACAAACAAACAAACAAACAAACAAACAAACAAACAAACAAACAAACAAACAAACAAACAAACAATTTTTTTAGTAAGAGTCCATTTTAAAAATGGAAGGAGGCTGGTTGACTTTTATCTGCAAAAGTCAAGAGATTGTCATTTGGATTGGGATAACTATAGCATGTTTCCATATTATAGGAAAAAGAGACGAATACAAGCATTTAGTATTGCTTATAAAATATAAGTTGCCTTTTTCGAGGTTTTAAATTACTATAGAGGTGATAAATTATCATGGCCAAAGGACTTAATTGGACAAACGATTTTGAGAATTGGATTCACGATTGAAGGATCTTTTGGATAGGGGTGACATTTTTAATATTCGGTTTATTAAGTTTTTAGGTAGCTTCTTAATCGAGGTGAATTATAGGTTTTGTATCAAGTTTTTAGTTCCATCCAAGTCGCAGTGTTTTCTTATATTTTTTTTTATTATTTTCTTTCTAAAGGTTGAGTCTGTAAGAAATAGTATTCAACTTTCTGGTAGCTGATTCTACATTTTAGGAACCATAGCGCTGATAAAAAATTGTAAAATGTTTATCTTTCTAGGTGCTGGATGGTTATCGTCGGTAACATTTCGCAGTAGAAAGTAAAAACAACATTTTTAAAACTTTTTAAACGGATACATGTCATAATGGAACTATTTTTAAATTTTTTAATAAAGTTAGGTATGGCATACTGAAATTTGATTCGGGACTCAGATGGCAATAAATAGTTTTGTAACAACTCTTCAAGACTTTTAATATTAAAACAAATATTAATTGTAACTTCAGTTTGTTGGCTATCACCAGCGATGCTCTTGTGATCAGGTACCCACTTCAATCTAACTTTTTTTGTGGAAATTACAGAGAGATTGAAGTAGTTTGTAACAACGTTTAACGGACTTAGAAGCCAGGCAGTTAGAAGTCAGTGCTTTCAATGCTGCTTGGCTATCGGAAAAAATGTGAATGGAGCCGTTTTTAAGTCCTTTAGTCATAATAGTTGAGATGAAGATTTCAATGGCGTGAATTTCGGCTAGAAAAACACTTGAGAAACTTGCCAGTGATTTCAATATTTTGTGGTTAGGTCTAAAGACATCAATGCCAACTCCACTATTCATTTTTGATCCATGCGCGAACCAGTCTGTTCTATCAAGGACTGTTATCCCGAAGTTTCTGCCGAAGCATAGTTCAAGTTTGACTTGGGCATTACGTCTAAGTTTGAAAGTTTATTTAAAATATCCAGATGACCCGTATTGGCCTCATTATCATGATGTACATCCAGTAAACTATTTTTGTGCTGAGGCTTCAAGTCTAGTTGAACATACGCCTACAAGCCCGCATGGCCGTGACCACGCGTTCGGTAGTTGAGTTAATATGAGACTTCCAATTCAGTCATCATATCTAGGAAAACACCCAGATATTTAACTTCATTAGAGTATCCGATAGTAATATCATTTAGACTAACTGATCCAATGTTCAGTTTATATACGTATTTTGGGAAAGGGCATCATGCCTGTTTTGCTAGGGTTTATCGAAAGGCCCTCTTTAGTGCACCAATTTGAAATAACAAACAAGGCCTGATTACCCTAGCAATTGAGTCGTATCCAGTATTGTGAAAAGCTCTCTCAATATCCAAAATAGCGCACAGACGAGTAAATGCAACGCCCCTTTTGTGTATTTTCCTTTTCTGTAGGCAAATTGATTAGGATTTAGAGGTATGGTTACAGTTAACAGTTAGTCTCTGATATGAAGATCTACCGCAATCGTTCCATAGTTTTAAAAATAAACGATGTATGACTGATAGGTCAAAAGGACTTAGGGAGTTCTGAATAAGGCTACCAGAGCAGAGGTAATCAAGTCCAAGCCCCTTTGGAGAAGGACTGCAAAGATTCTATTCCCACCTGGAATCTTGAATGGCTGAAAGTTCCCTACTAAAATTTATTGGCCCTTTTGAATTTTTCCAAAGTTAAAAGCTTACCAGATAAATTATTAACCCAACCCATATTAGCTGCACCTTTATGTGTGCTAAATATGAGGTTAATTATTGTATTTGTGTCGCAAACAGTGCAGCCCGGAAAGTGCAACTGAAGCAGAGTTTCGAGTGACTCTTTGGGACCTGATGTATGGTTACCATTGGATTTCAGAAGAAGTTCAACCTCGTTGGACTGATCCTTAGCTAGAATTTTATGGAGTCGAGCATCTGTAGGTTTATCCTCGATATTATTATAATTTGTCTTCCACGTAAGGCATTTGGAACGCTTTAGTTCAGTGTTGTAATTTGTTAAGACCTATTAAATAATTTTCTTATACTCTTATGGAGTTAAGCCAGCTATTTATTCCACCATGAGACTTTGCAATTGGCCACAACCTTATGATCCACATAGCTGTTTCCGTAAGAAGTTAGGAGCACTCCAGTTTTTGGAGGTCTTCCAGTTTGTACAACAAGGTATAATACCTGTCTGATCAGTCCCGGTATATCAAACCTGATATGCATAAGGTCCGATAAAGAAGCTTTATTTGATTAATGCCAGTTTGCGACAAAGTTGGAGATAAATTGACTCGACGAAGTGAGGTCTAACTCCTCATCATCTTTTTTTTTGTATCACCGCTACCTCAATTGATATGATGCATGTTTGCATCACAGCCTATAATGAATTGTTAGATTTTTAGGTTGCAGTAATCCACCAGATCCCGTACAACTTCAGCTGGAACACTTACCGAGTCACCCGGGAAGTACGCCGAGGCATACACTGTCTCCTGCACTTCCTTGCTAGTCGGTACCTCAGAAATTACTGCAACCAAATCCTTAGTGATGAACTCTAGAATTGGAAGAACGTTAATATTAGATGAAACAAATATTGCTGTTCGGGGAACTTTTTTCCTTGCGATCGTAATTCAACTTACATGACTTAAGGTGGATGGCCCTGATTTTCCATCCACTATTATTAAAAAGGACTTTTCTATCTTTGATTTTCAGTCTCTCAAATTTCTTAACGAGAGATGTTTTCCAAATCCACTTTCGCGATTGTAGCCTCCTTAAAGTTCCTCCATTTGTTAATATCTGACTGACTCGTTTGGAAACCGAATGAAGTACTTTAAAAGTTCTTTTCAACTTGGATTGAAGAACTTGTGTCTTTGTTGAAAAACTTGACATACATGTTGCTTGATTTTAACTTTAATCGCGGAAAGAGAAGCTTATATTGGTGGCCTGGATCTGCAATTTGTGGTATAACCCTTATTTGATGTTTGAGCTTGCAATTTTCTTTATTTAGGCTTTTCAGTATACATATTTGCAAATTTTTCATTTACTAAAGTATAATTTTCTCCGTCAATGACATTCGACTGAACGGCCACTGATGAAGGCTGTTGTTTAAATGAAGCTGCGCAAGTTTCATCTATTCGATTTTGCTTCGTTTTTGCTTACATCCAGTAGCAATGCTTACAGTATAGTAATACTGCTTATTTTTTGTTTGGATAAAATACTCCACGTGCACTTCACTTAAAGCAACCTGCTTGTTTTGGTGTTTTTTGTGTAGCGCTTGTATGCGCTAAATCGTGGGTATATATGTTACTCACGAAATACAAACATCGCATAATTGTTAAACTATGAACAGTTTTCTATAACTTTTTTGAACCATTTTATTTGAAACGACCTCCATGATTATCTCGCTATTGGCACTAGTAAAAAAACATATCCAGCGAGCAAAACAATAAAAATCTATATTAATTTTATGCCATATATACCCAACCCAAGCCTGATAAACTCTAAATAGGTACACCTATATATACAACAAAACACAGAATCATTATTTTTGTTTCTATGTTATCTGCGAGAAAAAAAAATCTAAATAGATAACCCATTAAGATTTTTTTTTTTTTTTTTTTATATTTTAATCCCTACAATTTTCTGGGGCCGAAGCTCACCCTACTCTTTCGCGGTTTATTTAACGTCCTTACCTTACGCCAACTTACTAGGGCCAAATCGAGGACGCACGAATACAGGTTCGCGATTGTTGAATATCCCATCTGCGCATTGCATTGCTCCATGCCATCCTGTACTGACATGGACGATGGTTCGGCCCATGGACTCTGCACTCCAACAGGGGGTCATAGTTGTGTTCATCGTCATCACCGATCGAAATCAAGTGATGAAAAATCCCTTTTGCAACCCTCCCCTGTTGGGATTCGAACCCGGTACCTCCCGCCCCAAACATTGATTGATGTGAAAATAAAAATAAAATTTTCCAAATTTTTATGATTTTCACGTTCCAATATACACATTGGCAACAAAATACAATACAACAACAACAACAAATCGAATTGATCGTTTAATTTTTATGATGCGATAAATATTTTAAGAACGTTAAATGTATCAAAAGTGTACCTACCATAATTATTATATGTACATCGAAATAACATTAAAATGAAAAACTCTAGGAATTTTACTTTTTGATGGCTCTATATATACATATATACCATATATTGGCTTGAGCAAAGCTTTTACAAGTTTATGGCCAAATACGAGATATAGATATATATTGTATGTATTAGACTGAATTGAATTTATTATTGGTGTAAATCTATGTCTTTCGTCGTTGTTAACATAATAACAACAACAAACAAATATATATCCCTTTTTATCCTTTTTATTTTTACGTAAATCTCTAAATAAACTTAATAAAATTTATTCTACTTGTAGAAGATAGACTTTGAATACAAAACGAGGATAATCAAATTTTGTGTTTTATATTTATTCTACTGTGTGTAGCTATATAGTGTAAGATTCGTATACTCTCTTTCGTATTCATCTACATATTTACGGTAGTTTTAAAATTTATTCTATTCTTAAGATATACTAGAGACACACACACAAAAACCCATAGAAAAATTAGCTATGTGATATTTTTTTTTATTTAGTTCTTGTGCACAGATAAAATGAATGACACGTATTGGCCAATGGTAATTTGAGTTTTTTAATAAAAATATTTTTCTTGTAAATGTATGCTTCCCTTGAAGCATTTTGTATATAAGTTTGTTTTACTATAAAGTTTCTTAGATATAAATTACACTATACTATATATTAAAACACATATTAGACTGTATATCAAGACTATTGTTACTGTTTTAATATATATATATATATATATATATATATATATATATATATATATATATATATATATATATATATATATATATATATATATATATATATATATATATATATATATATATATATATATATATATATATATATATATATATATATATATATATATATATATATATATATATATATATATATATATATATATATATATATATATATATATATATATATATATACATATATAGTATGCTCTAAAGGACACTTTGGACACTTTTCGATATCTCGGACTATTTTTGGGACATTTACATGATTCTATATAAGTATTAGGATTTTACCAAAGCCGCCTTAATAAAATGCAGGAAGCTCCAGGTTTCGCTGTCGCATTTTAGTAATCAAATAATAATTTTTTGTTTTTTATTTTTTGATAACCTATACAATCTTTTCTAGGACCGAAGCTCACCCAACCTTTTCGCGGTTATTTTAACGTCGTAATTTACGCCATCGAGAGCCAAATCGAGGACACACGAATACAGGTTCGCTTTTTGAATATCCATCTGCGCAATGCATTACTCCATGCTAGCCTATACTGATTGCTAGGTTCCATCTTATTAGCCAATGCTATAAAACAACTACACGATACAACTACCGAGTGTTTACATGCGATTTGAAACTTGGGAATATACACTGATTCATGGAGTCCTTTCTTCATTTTCAAAGATCAAAGAGAAATTGGATTTTGACTGAGAATGGTTTACAAATACTACCATAGACATTAGTGTTACCTAATGAAGTGAAATTTAACAATGCAGTTTCAACACTTCTACTCATTGTTATAATTTAAATTTACGATACTTTACTTTAAACATTGGTTAAAAATAAAAAATCATTCTAGCTCATCAAATTGTATAAATATTTATGTCGTTTTCTTATTAATGCTTTGGTAAGTATATATCGGCAACGTGTTCCTCTTTGTTTATATACTCCAGTTCAAATTCATCTTCCTGAAATTTTTCACGAATAAAATGGTATTGTACGTCGATGTGTTTTGTTCTTTTATGAAACACTGGATTTTTAATTAATTTTATGGTGCTCTGATTATCCATGTAAAACTTGACTGTAAATGACTGATTCAGCTTTAATTCAGATTTTTAAGCCAAATCAATTATTTTACGGCTTGACACGCTGCGACATGTTCGGATTCTGTTGTTGATGTTGAAACAAATTGTTGTGTTATTGATGCCCAGCTAATGACGCCTGAAGCCAAATAAAAAATATACCCACTTTTTGACCGTCTTGTTTCAGTGTCATGCTGGTGACACTGAAACAAGACGGTCAAAAAGTGGGTATATCATCACTATAACCAACGAAATCAAAATTTTCATTTTCTTTGTATAAAACACCTGTTTTTGGTGTGCCTTTGATGTTTCTAAAAAATCTTTTTACAGCTTCTACATGAGCTGGTCTGGTCCCAACTGATAGATACATAAGACTTCCAACTGCTTCACGATATGGAAAAGTTGTATTTCTTTCTTCTTCGGCAAAATCACCTATTTTTTGATTGTGATCTGTGGTGTACATACAGCTTTACATTCAATTATAATGAACAGATTTAAGGTTTTTTTAATATATGCTTCCCGATGAATATGAATTGAACCTTGTGACCATTGTGACCCGCTTTGGAGCATTATTTTGGTTTACATTATGTCGTGCAATTGCTGTAATAAAATTTTTAGTGCTTCGTTTTCTGACATTGTCTGATGTAGTCTTTGTGACTTCAAATTTCACTATGATTGTAGTGAGATGAACCGGGCAGAGATTACTTCCATGAAAAAATGTTCCAATTTATTTTATATTGGTAATTGTTGTAAGTCTTAGATGACTAATAATGGTTTATCAAAATAGCATCAAAAAATTGACATGATAGCAGATAAGGCATCCGAAAACATTGATTTTAAAAAAATTGAAAGTGACGTTGCTGAGAATCGCAAAATACTAATGGATCTTCTAGCGAATTTTAACAATGGCTTTTCTACTAAGTCATCGTACGCGCAAGTCACTGAAGCATGCACGAGTGCCAATATTGTCAAAGCTTCAAATACAGCTCAAACATAGATTGGATCCATCGGTTACTCCGGAAGTGGTAACAAACTATATTTGTAATAAATTGCAAGATTGTTCATCGGCTGACGTAGTTTGTAAGCGATTACTGCCTAAGGATCCTGTTATCGATAGTTCTATTACATTCATTTCGTTTAAAATTGGTTTGAAGGAGACCCATTTCAACCAGCTAAATAATTCTGATGCTTGGCCACCTGGTGTAATAACTCGTCCATTTATTAACTATCCTCGTTCTTCAAAAAACCTGATTGGTGTCAAGTTGCAACAACATCAGCATTAACTTCTCAGCTACATGCTGCAACTTGCTCAAATTATAAACCTAGAACTATTGGAGCCAATTCAGGCGATAAATTGCATTCATTGAAAACAAATTATTTATTTTTTGGACATCTTAATGTGCGTAGTTTGACTAAACATTTTAATGAGCTAACACTTTTGTTACATAATTACAAATTTGATTTTTTTGCATTGTCAGAGACCCGATTACACAATAAAATTAATTCTAACTCTATTTTGATTAATAACTATAGGCTACTAAGGTCAGGTCGTAATGCTCAAGGTGGTGGTGTTGGGTTATACTATCGATCAACACTTAATATTAAAATTTTATCTTCTGGTTATTATGGTAAAGTAGAGTATTTGGCAACTGAACTGTTAGGTAAATTTGGTAAAATTCTTATTGTAGTTTTTTATAACCCTCCTCCTTCTGCAAAGGACGATATTACTAATCTAAATGTTATATTTAATGATTTTTTGCCATTATATGAAAAAAAAAAATTTGTCTAGGTGATTTTAATTTTAATATGCTGAATAATAACATATTACATAATTGTTTTAGTATACTATATTTATATTTTATACCATTTCATGCGACTAGACTGGAAAGTCTTTTGGACTTAATATCTGTGTATAACCCCGACAAACACAATATTGTTAGTCATGGACAGTGCTCTTTTCCATCCATTTCTGACCACGATTTGATTTTTGCTTCTTATAAATTCTCTCATATTCGAGATAAAATTAGTAACATCATTGTACCTAATTATAAGCAAATCAATTATGATTTTTATATAAATAAATTTTCTTCTATTGATTGGTCACTACTTTATAAACAATTTGATGTTAATTCTATTGTAGATATATTTAATTCAAATTTTTTGTACTTAGATAAAGTTTGTGTCCCTCGTAAAAGAAGCATTAATAAATGTCCCACTGCGCCATGGTTAAACCAAACTATAGTGGATTTAATCAAACGTAGAGATTCGGCATATTAAACTTTTAAAAGAAGTGGATTAATAATGGATTTAAACTATTTTAAAGTACTTCGGAACAAAACTACAAAATGTATCAATCAAGCTAAGCACAGATTTTATTTCGGAAATGCATTTAATTCCAAAATTACCTGGAATAATTTAAGAAAACTAGGTATTTCATGTTCAACAGGTAATGTAATAATTCCATTTTCTGCAGAACAAATTATGAACGAAATATGTCGTTTTTGTGAGACAGTTGTGGTTTTACCATTGCCTAATGTCGAGTCTATTTGTTCTGTAGTTACTGGCTTTTCATTTGCATGTGTTGATGAGTTAAAAGTTTTGGGTGCAATTAGAGCGGTTAAATCTGATGCGATGGCAAATGATATGATTGACTTTAAAATATTAAAATTATTTATTGATCTATTTCTACCTCACATAACATTCATCATAAATTAATGTTTGACTAAGTCTATTTTTCCTAATTTATGGAAAGTGGCTTCAATCATTCCTATACCTAAAAAGGATATAATTGCCTCTATTAATGATGTTCGCCCGATAAGCATATTGCCTGCACTTTCGAAGGTGTTGAAAAAAATAATGCAGTCTCAGATTCAGCAGCATTTAAATCGCTTTAATTTTTTGTGCAAATTCCAATCTGGGTATAAGCCTAAGCACACTACTACTACTGCTCTAGTTAACATCGTTGACGACCTAGTTTCAATATTAGATCAACCTACTCTCATGCTATATTAGTGTTATTAGATTTTTCTAAAGCTTTTGATTGCGTTAATCACATTATTTTGCTTCAAAAACTTTATTTATACTATAAATTTTCCAATTCCGCAATTAAACTTTTACACTCTTATTTGCAAAATCATAAATTATTTGTAAAGTATGGGAATGCCCGTTCCAGTTATGTTAAAGTTCTAGAGGGAGTGCCTCAGTGATCTATCCTGGGTCCCTTGCTATTTTCAATATATATAAATGACCTTTCATGGCATATTCGTCATTGTCAATTCCACTTTTATGCTGATAATTTACAATTGTATATCGGAGATAGTTTTTCAAAATTTGAAGAGGTTGTCATGAAACTTAATGCTGATCTGGAGTGTATTTTATTATGGGCTAGACATAATGCACTTATTGTAAATCCTAGCAAAAGTAAAGCGTTGTTGTTGTCTAAAAATATTTCACAAAACATTTCTCCGTCACTTTTTATGGATGGTGACAGAATATTATTTGTTCCTATAGTAAATAATTTGGGGCTTTTATTAAACTCGAAACTTACATGGAATGATCATGTAAGTCATCTTTGTCAGCGAGTTAATTATAGTTTATATTCGTTGAGATTAATTAAAAAAATGTTTCCGGTTCAGTTACGTATATATTTGGTTAAAACTTTAGTGTTGCCCATCTTTACATATTGTGATGTAATTTTCAATAGATGTGATAGTAATTCTATGCGATTACTTGAAGTTTCGTTTAAAAATTGTCTTCGTTATATTTTTGACCTTAAGAAGTTTGATCACGTTTCTCGTTTTAAGGATTCTATTTTAGGTTGTAATTTGTTTAACTATTATAATTATAGAATGGCTATATTTATCTTAAAGCTTATAAATTCGGGCTTACCTTCATATTTATATGATAAGCTCAATTTTTCAAGGTCTCTACGATCAAGGAACATTAATTTGCCAGTTATTAGAAGTAATGTTTACAGTAGGTCAGGATTATTAAATGCAATCTTCACCTGGAATGGTTTACCTCCAGAACTTAAAAATGAATCTTTATCTAATTTTAAAAAAATCATGTATATTTATATTGCTTCTACTAATAATTAATTTTAAACATTTTTATATCTTTACATTATATAATTTATTTAAATTGGTTTTAATTCTTTATAAATTTGTTACAATTATTATTTTTGATTTTATTATTATAATATTAAGGTACAAAAGCTTTGGCTTATACTTTGTAAATATATAAAAAAATAAATAAATAAAATAAATAAACATTTATTACCAAATATTTTGACATGACCCAAGAAAGGTTTATTATCGAACCATTTTTCATCCATTCATAGATCGATTTATTACATATGTAGCTGTTAAAACTGCCTCTGGCCATAAACACTTTGGTAATTCTCTTTCAATTATCACACTTCGAGCAAATTCAACAATTGTACGATTTTCACGTTCAATTCTACCATTTGGTTCCGGGGTAGACGCAATAATATTTTTATCTGGATCCCATTTTCTGACAACAACCTTCTAATTTTTTTATTAATAAATTCTGTACCGTTATCAAAACGAAAATATTTTATATTGGAATTATTCATATTTTTAATCATGGGAATGAACAATGACAACTGATCGAAAACTTCATCTTTCGTATTTAATAAGTATATAAAACGAAAACTCGTTGCTTTATCTTTGATCAACATAAAGAAACGATAACTACCAATGATTAACGTGCATATATTCACCTCATACTGATGGTCGTTTTATTGAAGTTTTATGACTTGATCGTGTCATTTTGCCGAGTTGACATTCTTCACAGAAAAAATTGTCACTGTTTGCCAGATCAATGCCATTGACCAAACCGTCTTCTGTCATTTTCTTTATCGACTCTTTATTTATATGTCCCAAACGACAATGCCATAATGTTGAAGTGAAACTGATGCAATATTTGCATATTCTTTGATTTTTATTGTTTCGTTCTCCTGTTGCTACAACTTCATTATCTTTATTCAACACTTTAATACCTTCTTTGTATATTACAACATTCAAATCTTTATCTGTTAATGTAGCAGTTGATGAAAGAGTTTTACCCAAATTTGAAACATATACAATACATTTTCTAGCCGTACTGGCTCCCACTGATTATTAATTCTGGACTCAATCAATATTACACCAATACCACGAATTTAAAGTTGACGATCATCAGCAATTTAACCAATTTTCTTTCCATTATAAATATGCATTTCATGAAACCAATCACAACGAGAAGTCATGTGACTTGATGCACCAGAATCAGTAAACCAAAAATTATTATCAATATCATTTGTAGATTTGATTTCACTACACCATGCCAATTCTTTATTTAATTATCCATTATTTTTATCATTTGACGAAGACTTTTTTTTAGGACATTCTCTGGATCAATGGCCTAATTCATTACACGTATGACAACGTGTTTTCCTTTTTAATTTGTCAGCGTTTCCTTTTAATTTTGTTTTCTTATTGTATTTAACGTTATGAGATTTCCCAGCAACAAACTCAACCTGTTCTGCTGATGTCACATCTTGTTCTTGATTTCGGTACAAATTATCTTCTTCAAGCTGTAAAGATGACATTAATGTATCTAATGTCTATCCTTTGTATTGTACCATACAGTTTTGAAATTATTGAATTTTGATGATAACCTTCCAATAATACGAACCATTTTCAGCTTTTCAGACAATTGTTTAGCTTGTTGTTCTATTTCATCACCAAATCGGTTTATTTTTGATAAATAATTAATTATTTTCTCTTCCTATTTCATTTTACATGCAAAATAATCTTCATATAGAGTCATAATACGTATTTCGGAATTTTTTTCATATATTGCTGTAAATTAGTCCACGATTTCTTTAGCCGTTTTACACGATACAATCAAATTTGCGTGTCGACTATCAATTGATTGCATCAAAGCAAACATTCATTTCCCATCATCTCTTTCATACTTTGTTATAAAACTAGCTCAGACTGCAAAATATGCGATTGCCTCAAAAATAAAGCATGAAAAGTTAAATATGGATATATAGCATGATCGTAAAATTACCGAATACTCTTAAGAAAATATTCTGCATCTTTTAAATTCAAAAGCTGTATACATAACACTACGATGTGTAACTTCTGACGTTACTTTAGGCAAAATACAATCATTTTGATTTATCAGAATATAAACATTATCTTTTAACAGGCTTTGATTACCACTTTTCTAATAAGTAATAAGTTAAATTTATAGTACAGTGGAAAAGATGGTGACATACGAGGCTTACAGTAAATAATTCGTAAACAAAGTTTCTATGCAACTATTATATTATGTAAATTAGAAATATACACACTGAATATTGAAGTAGAGTCTCGATCATGGTATAATAATACATGTTCAAAACTTTGACAGGACAAAAACTACGTAGCATTTATAACTATCTAATAGAAATAAGCAAATTATTATGAACATTATTAATATGAGCATTCCACGAGAAATTACTACTGATGGTTAATCCCAGATATTTAAAATCTTTAACAGTACCAATTTTAATACAACCTAAGTTATAAGTATAACTCACTAGATAACCCAAGAATCATTCAAAGTACAAGCTAGTTTACTAGACAGTCTTAAAGAGACGTTTCCAATCTCTAGAAACAAAAAGTGCAGCTAACAGAAGAATACCAAGTCAACAACCTGTAAAACGTACATCTACAACAACAACAAAACCACGTAATACATCCATTATGTGAATTTGCTCAAAAAGTCATAAAATTGAAAGATGTTAATGTTTCAAGGGATTAATCCATAGCGAGAAGAATCAATTGGTCATGCTACATAATTTATGTAGATTTTGTCTATCGCAAGACCATCTAACAGTAAACTACCGCAGTAACATACAATGTTTCAGCTGTAAACGAGGACATCATACGTTATTGCACCTAACACAACATCAAGGAATCAACTGCAAGACAAAGCTCAACATAACCTCAAAAACTAACGCTGACAGTAATTTCGTTCTACTAGCGACATCACTGGTGAAAGTAGGTAACATCCAATTCCCAGATTTCCATCATTATTCAATACGCAAATTTAAGATTTAATTTAACGAAACCATTACCAGAGAAATATGTAATTGGATTGGACAGCAAAGTTCAGGAAGAAATATTACTTGTTGATCCAACTTTTGACACTCCAGGACCTTTAGATAGAAGTAATAAAAAGAGATCATCAGCACAACTGCACTGTCCAGAAATCTGGATTGAGATATATAATATCAGGCTGATTAAGTCGCAACAGAAGTTCGTCAATTAAAAGACAACAATTTTGTTACATTGGCGAATATAGACAAACAGTTAAAACAGTTTTGGGAAGCGGAAGAACTACACCAAAGCTTAACTTACAAAGAACTTAAATGTGAGGAACACTATAAAACCAAACTTAGAAGGTTAGAGAATGGTCGTTATGAGGTCAGTATTCCATTCAATTAAGAAGCACCCCAGGGGACATATAGGAGAATGAAAAATACGAGCGGCTGTTAGATTACTTTAAATGGAAAAATGATTAAAAAAGGATAAAGATTTAAAGGTCGGTTTCAGAAGTTTATGAACGAGTATATACAGCTCAACCACATATACAGAGCTCAGTCACCATTAGAGGACCAACTACAAGGTATTCACCAACTAACAAAAACTTCATTAACTATTCTTAGCTAGGATATTCATAACCTTTTGCACGTATATCAAACAATGAAAGTGCGTAGTAGGGTAACACAGCAAAATGTGATAATTGAATTTACTATACCGTTGTCGTGAGCAGTGGATTATAAGTTGTTTTCCATTATACGATATAAATCGAAACGCTACTCAGGTACACATAATCACCTCATCAAAATATATAGCAGTAGACAATCACCGAGAACATTTTGCAACTCTAACAATGGAAGAAGTGAATCATTGTCAAGTATTCCAGCCTACGCAATTTCTATGTGAGATATCACCAATCTACAATGCAATAAATGATAAAACTATTTGCGAAATAGCAATATTACAGCGAAAAGCAACAATTGATACAACATGCATATTAAAGAAGTAAATTCAACTAACCATTGAAGTTTTGGTTAAAACTTCATGCTCCTAATCAATGGATTTATGTAGGCCCTACATAATGACGATTGAAGACGATAGTTGACGTCATATGTGCTCCGGAGGTTTCGTGAATTTTTAGTGTTAAATAAAAATACTTGAAAATTATCTTTAAATGTAAGACAAAATAATTCGAAATATTGGTAAAAAAAAGCTATTCGGTGACGCAAGTTGGGAGGCAATCGGATGATTCAAAGGCAAACCATTATATAAGCATGATATTGTACCGATTAATTCGAATTCGAGGCGAATTTTTTGCTAAATTTTCCAAAAATTTAAATCAAAATTTTTGATCATCGGCGCCACGTTTTGAACAAACTGGAATCGCCACATGTTTGGTTTGATGTGTTTTATTGTGTGAGTAAAGTTTGATTCAGGTGGCGTCCGATTTCCATTGTAATTATTCCAGCTGTAGTAATTATGACGTTGTACTGTATACAACCAAATTATTACAGCAGCAGTAATAATTTTGACAGATCTGTAAATTTTTTATATTAAGCAAAATTTGCGTGTAGTGAATGGAAAAATTGTTTACAAGAAATTATTGTTCTAGGTTCTAGCCCGTCGTAGTTTACGACTAATATATAACAATATTTCATTCTGATTGGGTGACGTTATTATAATGTGTTACTAAACGTTTATATCGTGGTATTAAATTATAAAATTCAAAATTATGTGAATAAGTTCACAAATATCAAATATCAATATGCATGCTGGTTGCTACATTGGTGGTTGATAAAATGACTGAAATTTGTAATACTGTATAAAAAATTGTATGTTTCAATGTATAGTAGCTGAGAGATTAAAAGATCTATAAAGGACGACCGAGCGAGGTTGCGCGTCCTCTTATCAAACACATAAAGCCTAAGATTAGCACAAATAGCACCATATTTTGGACATACTTGAGCTGTACCATTTTCTTATTGCATATTAATCTGAAAAACAACAAAATTTGCAATCGAAAATTTATTCACTACCACATTCAATTTGTTATTGCTAAAATGTCAAAATTAAAACATCAAAATGTTTACTGAAATTGGACGCCACCACACTAAAACTTGGGTTTTCATTGTTTCAATTTTTCTTTCTGGTCGAAGTGTTGTAGTATTATTTGTAATAACGGGTCTTTAATTGATTTTGTTTACACAGGTGTTTGCAATACTCCAAAATATTTTTTTTAACCAACACAGACTAGAGAAAGACAATCATTGGTTTATTACAAAATTAATTAAAGGAATGGACACTGAAACTTAGCACTCAATTTTAGGATATGGGCCTCTTTAAAATATGAAGCCGTCTCTAACGAGCCCCATATTTGTAGAATAGTTAATGTTACAGCGTCACATTTATTGTTACTATGGCACATATTACTGGGGCTTTATTCTTTTAAAAACCTGTCGTAGTTTCTTTAGAAATCAAAATTCCAGATTTGAATATTGGTGGAAAAGTATATTATATACCACTTTGGTTAACTGAATTAATTTTAAATCTCACATTTTGTACATTAGAGCTTAAAAAATAAGAAATTATTACCCTACAAATTGATCTCACCATCCCTTCTTTGGTTTGTTAAATTTAGTAGTTTTCATAATGGCAACCGGGAAATCGGTCCACATTAAAAAGAAAAACGAATTAAAGATCGCTTAGGTTTGTCAGTAACTGAGTATAGCCTATCGTAACTAACTTTCCTATCCAATCCTTTGGTTTTGTTAATTGTCACACGGGTGTAAGGTTATTCCTAGGTCGTATACACTCAAATCATTTTGACTGCATTCATTCTTAAAGTAACATGTTTGTTTTTTTAAGTAGTTATAGTTGTTCGCTGATCTTTTTTTATGGATTGAAGGTCCAGAAAATACTCCAGAAGAAAGAAATTGGCATCAATTTATCGTGACTGCTGATATTGAAAACAATTATAGACATAGGTAGGAATTCATGAAATATATCGGAATTATTTGAGAACCTTGTGAAAAGATACTCCCAACAAACCTGTGACTACCAACAGATTTAATACTTTTACTTTTATAACCATGGAAGCTTTAAAAGCTTTTTTACAACTGTTACAAGATGATCGCCACGTCTATGCAACAGCAGTTCGAATCTTGTGGTCAGCCCCTATTACATGATTGATTTGTTAACTATCGCAGCGTCAGCATAGAGGAAGCTGTTTTTGATGTAAAAAAGCTAAGAGGCTTTACAAAACTATAGGTGGTTTGAACCTAAGGAATTATTTTAATTGAGTTACATCATACAAGCAAAATACAAACCAAATTAAATGAATGCGTAACAACTTTAGGAATCTTATATCACTCTTCGGCGAATGTCCTTAAATTTGATGTGTCGAGATTGCAACTATCACTCGATTAACCATCAATATTATTATATTCTAATGAATAGCTTTAATTAATTAATGAATACCCTATGGACATCCATTTAGTGATACTGCCAGATGTACTAATAATAATACACCACAGTATTACCCGAAGATCGCGTGTGTGGGGAACATCACAATTGCTACGATTACTACACCTCTCAAAACTATTTAAATCCTCTAATTGTTTATATATTCAGTGACAAAAAAACGAGTTGAGTTGGGGTATTGGTCATTCAATTGATTTGTGATATTTAATCTATTTTTCTAAAATCTAATTTGTATTAATTTTAAAGTTTTGTGTCAAATACACGGACAACTACAATATAAGGGCTGAAATGAAACTACAATAAGGGCTGAAGTGTATTTAACAGTATCATCACGAGTAACCGATTACTCAACCAATTTAGAATATTTTGTGATCCCCAAAATTACTAATTGTCTACCTTCACAGCAAGGGGCAGTTGATTTAAGTTTAATACCCATTGAAATTGAACTGGCTGATACGTGCTTTCATGTGCCAGAAAAAATTGATATTTTACTTGGTGCTGAGGTATATAATTCATTATTTAACGGGAGATCTATTAATCTTTTGAATAATCTTTCTCCGTTTTATTCCAGTGTCTTTGGTTATGTTATAAGCGGCCGAGTATTGATGAATCATAGCTGTGAAGACCATCTCATAACTCCATTATGAACCCTCGCCGGCCTTTATGACGAAGTTAGACAGTTTTGGGAATTGGAGACGATCCCAGTTATGAATCAATATTCAATAGAAGAAAAATATTGCGAGGATCATTACGTAAAAACCCATCGCCGTTTTCCCTCTGGACAATATTCCATCTCACTGCCAATTAACGAAGATATTAATCAGCTTTGATTTTCTAATATGTCCTCTTTCAAGCAATTTTACTCAATCGCAAGACAATTGAGTGGTCGTTACCTCACCATTTCGGTTTAAAAGCAAGTAGTACAACAACGTAACTTCGAGTAGTTTTAACGGCTCAATCAAATCGTCATCAGAAATATCATTGAATGACTGTTTATTTAAGGGTCCAACAGTGCAACATGATTTATTGTCAAGTATACTTAGGTTTCGGAAACATCTAGTCGCCTTTACGGCTGATATTGTAAAAATGTACAGGTGAATAAAGATTGATGAAGATCAGCAGGACCTACAGCGAATTTGGTGGAGAGAAAATCCATCAGAAAATATGAATTGCTTCAAGTTGACCACAGTAACTTACGGAACGAAAAGTGCTCCGTATCTGGCAACTCGCATCCTTAATCAATTGGTTTTCGATGAATCTAGTTTCCCTTAGCGTCCCAAATATTGACGAATAATTTATGTGGTTGATGTATTGACAGGTACTGACACACCTCAATCAGCCATAGCGTTAAAGCTAGACCTAATCAAACTGTTAGAAAGAGGTGGGTTTCAACTTCAAATATTTTCTTCGAATTTTCCTATCCTATCGGAAGCTACTTCGAATACTTTGAACGTTTCATTAGTTCTCGGTTTATCTTGGAACATATCGTCTGGTGAGTTCGAGATGAACTTTTCTAAGTTCGCTTTAAAGACAAGATGAATTAAAAGAAACATATTATCTGAGATCTGTCAATTGTTTGATCCCTTGGGCCTATGTGCACCTATAGGTATCATATATGATCTTAACTGCTAAAATTATTATACAAACTATTTGGACTCTCCACAACATCGGCTGGGATGATATAATTACGCAGAATATCCGTGATCAATGGTTCGAATTTAAGACTCAATTACTGCGCAAAAATTGCATCACAATTCCGCGTTGCATTTTGATGCCACGCGCTAAACTAAAACAAATTCACGGATTTACAGATGCGTCTGAACAAGAATATGGGTGTGTGATTTATCTTCAAGTAACTGACGAGAATGGCAAACATTTTATACGCCTTATTTGCTCCAAATCTCGGGTAGCACCCCTTAAAAGGCAAACAATACCAAGGCTTGAGCTTTGTGCTGCCTTGTTGTTACCTCAAGCTTTAGATAAAGTATTGAGACACATGGAGATGCCAAATAATCGGATATATCTTTGGTTGGATTCAGAAATCACATTACTTCGAATTAAATCTGAACCATACAAATATGCATCATTTGTGGCAAACAGAATTACCCAAATCCAGGAAATGTCATTTATTCAAAATTGGTGCCACCTACCAACATCACTAAATTCTGCAGACTGCGTGTCTCGTGGGTTAATGCCTAATGAATTTCGAAACAATGATCTATGGTGGTATGGCCAATGTTTCTTCAAGAAGATGAGTCTAAGTGGCCTAAAAACTCTAATCTTAATCTTAGTCCAGGTTTACTAGAGATCCGCAAATTTTCTTCGGCCACAGCTTGTGTTTCTCACGAACCCTAGAATTTGTCCTACCGATATTTTTCGTTTATAAAGCTTTGTAGAGTAACAGCTTATATGCGTCGATTTATTTATGATTTGAAACAAGAAATGAATTTAAGAATAACTGGTGAACTTACTTCAAGCGAAATTCAAGGCGCTTTAAATTTCCTTATAATCATCATTCAAAAGATCGAATTCAGCAATGACTTACAATATATTAAGAAACATGGAACGTTCAAAATTCCAGCAAATTAAAATTATTACATCCATTTATTGATAATAATGGAATCATTTGCGTTGGAGAACGCCTTCGTAACTAGGAATTAGACTCTTCGAATCAACATCCCGTTATTTTACCAAACAAGCACATTTTTTTTATTATTAAATAGATCTGAACATATTAGGCTTCTACATTGTGGTCCTCAAACGGTATTATACAATCTAAGGTCCCAGTACTGGATCGTAGGAGGTCAAAATTTATGTAGACATATATATCAAAAATGTATTCCTTGTTTCAGAAACAGGCCTAAACTGCATCATCAAATCATGGGTGATTTAGCCGCTGATCGGGTAACTAAGTCTAGGCCTTTTTCAGTTGTTGGAATATACTTTTGTGGACCATTCTTCGCAAAACCAACTGTACCTTCAAAAGTCAGAACTAAAATATACATATGTTTATTTATTTGCTTCGCAGTCAAGGCTTTTCATTTAGAAATCGTGATTGATTTGTCGTCAAAAGCTTTCCTGGTTTATTTACGAAGATTTTTCGCAAGGCGTGGCTATTGTAGTAACATATACTCAGATAATGCCACTAATTTTATTGGTGCTCGATCTGAATTAAAGGAATTGTTCAATGCATTTCAAGCGCCAACCTTTCAGAATAAAATCAATATGTTTTGTGCTAATCATCATATAGACTTGCGTACAATTCCCCCAAGATCTCCTCATTTTGGAGGACTGTGGGAATCTGCCGTAAAAGGTGCCAAATAGCATATGAAAAGGGTTATAGATCTACAGTTATTAGCCATCGATGATTATTTCACTTTAATTTGTGTGTCTCAATTCGCGGCCTAAAACTGCACTTTCGAGTAATCCAATTGATTTAAACGCAATTTCTCCTGGTCATTTCTTGGTTGGTGATCTATTGTTGGCTCTTCCGGAACCATCGTTGGTCGATGTTCACAGTTATAGACTTTCCAGATATCAAATGTTGCAACGTATGCTCCAGTCATTTTGGAAAATGATGTAATAAAGTAATTAATTGTAAGTAAATTTCAGACAAAACTAATCCAATTTTTTAAAGCATACGGCTTGGAGGAATTAGATCATTAATAGATTTTATTTTTAGGGAATTTTTTTGTAGATTACAGTTGAATGGTGGCTCACTGAAGTTGCTGATAAGAGATGATAGAATACAGAAAACAGAATGCAAAGCTGTTCGATAAAATTATCTTATGCTAATAGTAGTTTGGATATTGGCTACAGGAAAACCGGACCATTTCTGTCATTACTGACATACCTTTTCTTTCCCTACACCACAAAAATAGAATAAAATTATGCCATAATGATCATGTGGTATTGAAATCGGCTCGATTCTATCATGCATGGAAATATATTTATATAAATATAAATATATGAAAATATATATACATCCCTCTTATCCTACCTTTTGTTAAACATAAAAAGGCTGTGTGAATAGAACAAACGTTAATCGGAACACTTGACAAGTGCTTGGTCTCAAAACCGAGTTTACTCTGTGTCGACATAAGTTCATGTCAAACCTATGTTTAAGACTTATAAGAAAAATCAAAGATCCTGTTTTACTTTGCAGTTTTGGATGTAATTTTAAAATTCGTCGATTTATAGATCACTATAGTAAACGATCATTATGACACATTTTTAGTTAGCCTAAGTTGACTAAGTTTATAGTCTAAAACAATAGTTTACTTTACATAATATATCTATCGCCTTGCAACCACAGTTACAACTTGCCAACCGTTTTATAGATCATACTGTGGATACTTATATATATATATATTTATACAGTAATAAAATACATTGAGATAGTCATAAGAATTATTATGACTTATTAATAATACCATTGAGGAATATAATGATGAAAATTATTTAATTATATAATTGTGAAATAGAAAAATGATCGGAATATATTATTTCATATAGCTGGATCAGGTTATGCATGGTATCATGGTACACAAACTCTATAATATCTACAATAGAAAACTTATATACATTGAATTTTCCATCTCTTAATTGAAAGATTATATCTTCCGGAATTCTAATCATAAGTTTTGTGTAAAATTAATATAAGTAAGTATTTAGCAAAAAAATTATATATTCAAGATGGAAACAAATGGAAATGATTATTATTAATTTTTTTTTTACATTTTATTCTCAAGATCTTGCCTGATTGTTTAATGGTGTAATCATTTTCGTTTTATCCCATAAAAAAATTCACTCTTTTGTTTCGTTTCGAGTATTTAGCGTAATTTATCTGGAGTATAGAATTGAAATGGGTTTGGTTTGGTTGGTGTACAAAATGTGTTTATATATATAGAAATTTTTAATGCTTCTTGATGATCTACATTAATTCTGGAGATATATTGTAGTTTCCAGTTGCACAGACTGAACATTTTTAACATATTTAGAATATCAACATTATTTACTATACACTAAATGTTGTGGAAATATATTGCTGGCTCCTATTAATTTTAACTTGCAGCATTAAATAACGCTTAGCAAATTTGTTGAAAGAAAAGTGAGAATGGTGAAAGGTCGAAGTCCTAAAAATAAAACAACTGAGCAGAGGGCGCAGATTACCCGAGTCGGCACCCTGTTTCTGTGGACAGGTTCAAAGACCTGAAAGAAAACTCACTAGTTTCCTAATATTTCCTTTACTGAAGACCCCCAAGGACTTGGGGAGTTCACTTGGCCGATTTTCAAGTTTTGGGATAAAAAGCACATTGACTTGGCTGTGGTATATTACCCAAATTAAAACTAGTTCTAAATAAGGTTACTAAAGCAGGAGTAATCAAGTCCAAGTCCCTTTGGGGAAGGGCTGGGAAGATTCCATCTCCGCGTGAAGCATTGAATGGCTGAAAAGGGTTAATGGCCTGTTTGATTTTTTTCGGAGTTAAAAGCTTACCGGATTAGAGCTGTTTCCGTAAGAAGATTGGAGCACATCATTTAGCCATCAAGCTGCAGATTCTAGGCTACTAATTGAACTCAAAAAAGTTGGAATACTTTGACGAATAAAATATCTCTGTATGGATTCCAGTTTGTAGAACAAGGAATATGCTCTGCCACAAGTGAAGTGCATGTGGTCCGACAAAGAAGCTTCTTTTGATATATGCCAGTTTGCGAAAGAGTTGGAGATAAACTGACTCGACAGAGTGAGGTCCATCACCTCTTGCTGAATCGTGTTAATGAATGTGGGGTTAGACCCTTCATTTAGAATGTCTATATGACTATAAGATAATGATTGGCTATTGAGAACGAATTTGATGTAACCGAAGTGGTATGTCACGTTCCCCTTAGATTGGTGCAGTGTTTCCATGCAAGAATCGCCTATGTCCATGACCAAATGAACGAGTGGGCCAGTTGTCATCCGTTGCTGTATTTTCCATGAATTTGACCATTGTTCAGACAAGCTAAGGCTCTGTGGAAAAAACCCACTTACTATATGTTTGGCCGAGAAAAATCTACCTCTTCCACCAAAATTATGCTTAAACCACATTTGCTTGTTGAAATTGTTCCTCGTCCACTCCGCTGTAGAATGATCGGAACATATAGAAAATCCAACCTGTTCTCTAGAAAGAACCAAGGAATTAAGGCTTATGGGACCTTGTATCTCAATAATTAGGACAATGACACACTCTTGTATGTTTGCCATTTGCTCCATACTGAGAGGGTTCCCATTGAGATCATCAGGTAAGATACCTAGCCTAACACTTATTTTTTTTTGGTAGGTGGTTTTGTGGATTCTAAAGCAACCTCGAAAGACCACTCTCGCTTACTACAAGACTTACTGTCTAGGGTAGTTGCTTCAGATTTCGAGGGTGCTTTAACAGGGAACTCGGACTTAACAGCGGCTATAGCCTCATCTCTAGTTATCCGTTCCTTGAGTTTTTTCTTAAAACGCCTTATTTTGAAGGAGTTGAGCTTCACCTATTCCCTGGAGTGAAATGGGCTGAAGAGCCCGATGTTTGTGGGATAACATAATTGTTGTCATCGCAAATGGTACCCGTTGTTGGAGTAGTGGGCTGTTCCTCTCCTTCTCTTGTTGATCTATGGAGGTGGCCCTAGAGGTACCTACTACTATATCATCTCCTGTAAGATCCAGCTCGGCAGCTGACATATTTGATGTTTTTAAAGAGGCATCACACTCTTTAATTGTATTTTTAGAATTTGTATAAAAATTCCAAGAGTAACCGAGAAATGAAGGTCACCTACACCAGAGGTTGGTATACTGTGAGAAGGCAACATTAAAACCGAAGGTTACCTGGTTTTCAAAGTTCACATATTAATGACAAAGGTCCTCCTTAGTCAAGCGGCTCTTGGCGTATGTTGTCTCACCAAAGCCTGGAGCAATGGATTACCTTCCATTGCACGGCCGTGTAAGTTACCTAGCTACATTCTAGGATGCATTGCCTAGTTATTACCACAAAGAGGCGTGGTGACAACCAGGCAATGCTACACTGAAAAAAAAACATACTTAGATTCAATGAAAAAATTAATTGATTCAATGAATTTATTAATAATTTGGATCCTTAAACTGCGTTCATTAATTCAATGAACTTATTGTTATTGGTTAATAATATGAGTTATTAAATAATAAAAAAAATCAAACCATGTAACGAACTAGTTTATTGTTACAACAATGCCAATTATCATTCCGTAACAGATTTGTATGATCTATAAATTTTTCGATGAATCAACGTACGAATTAATCAAAATTATATCAAATACTAATGTAGTATTTAATTGGGATAGTGAATTAGTTAATAAATTTTATTAAACGCAATCATTGATTCAACGAACAAATTTTATAAATTTGATGAACTATTTAATAGAAACAAGATACAGCTTTAGACTGGGTTATATATATATATATATATATATATATATATATATATATATATATATATATATATATATATATATATATATATATATATATATATATATATATATATATATATATATATATATATATATATATATATATATATATATATATATGTGTGGGTATTTCTGTAGGAAAACAAATAAAACTCAATCAGTTATTGCTTCAGTGCGAATGTTTTATTATTCCAGTTTAAATTTCATTTATTTCTTACATTAAATTTATAAAATTTCTTTGATGTATGCATATGTTATGCATATCTATTTAAATTTTCTATAACATAGAAATTTCTATTAAATTTTCTTATTAAAATAAAATAAAATAAAACTATAATTTAAAATAAAAAATTTTAATTTACTAAAAACTTTATACTAGGTATTTGAGATTTCACTAAGCATTACGTTAACTTTCGTATTTTTTAATTTTGTGGATTTTATATTATAAAATAACCCTTGAACACAGTTATAAAAAGTGTTACCGCCGATGGATGCTCTAAGTTAAACAAACGCAATATTTTAAAACATATCTTTTATGAGAATTTAATTCCACCAAAGTAAACAAATATTTCAGTAATTTCAATTCTTATAAAGCTAAATAATAGTAGCTAAATAATATGAATGACTGAATTTTTGACTGTTTGGATGCCAAAAATCGTAAATGGTCATCCAGTTCTTGCATTGTTTTTCTGACACATAGAAGCTCTTCTTAAGAATCTTCTATAGTGAATTTTGTAACCGATTTCTATAAAGAATTGGTTTTAGTGACGGTTTTTTAATTTGATGCTAAGTATCCATTTACCGATCACAAAAGTAATGTGTTGTGGTTATTAACTTTATCGAATTATGTATAAACTACCAATATAAAGGTTAAAATAAATAGTTTTGCTTACTTTCTGAAATATTTTCGTTTCTTTTTAATTCATTTAAGTACGTGAAAATACTTTTATCTTTTATTTTAATCCTTGGTTAGTAGAAAGGTCTTTAGCGCCAAATGATGTGTTGACCAATTTCTCTAATACTAATATTTTGAGGAAATATTACTCGAAAATCCATATCAATCTTAAATAACAAATTTTTTATATTATATGCATATTATTTGGTTTTAAAACTTAAATAAACATACCAAGCGATATCCAGATGGCTGTTTGTAGAATGACCATTTTTCAAATATTTTAGTAGTGCTGGCTAGTTTTTGTGTATCCTGAATTTTGTAGTTGCTGCATCCGCGCCAGATACGATTAAATTCTTCTACCTTTATCGAAGTTTAAAGCTCGTTCCTAGTAGACAGCATCTATTTCAGACACTAGACATAAAAAATAAGTACGTGTATCAAAAATTAATCAACAACTTTAATTTTAATAAAAAAATAATTGATTAAAATTTAATATAATTATCTGCTTAAAAAATGCAGAAACAGATTTACCTAATTATTTATTTGTAAGACCTTCGACTGAAGGCACAATAAGTTACTTTGTAGATATTGGTTTAGAGTTACTTTTTAGATTGCAAAATCGAATATACATCTTACCAGCGTACCGCTGCGATAAAATTCCTAAAAAACTCAAGTATCAGTTCATTATTTGCTCATATAGTTGAACCAAGGAAGTTCAAATCATTATTACCTGTTTTTCTGTAAGAAATCTTTCGCAGATTTCCTCTTTTAAATGATGGTTTGCTGTTAAGGTCTTCTGTACGGATTTATCAATGAAGTCTTGGCAAATAATGTGTATATTCTTCTATGGTCATCTTCAAGTTTGGCTGTTGTACTATAATAATAAATTATCATTGAAACATTAGCACTTTCAGACAGTACTTTAGCAAGTGTAATTTTATAGGCCGGTATCTCGGCTCTTGGATATGATGAAAAGCTACTATAGATGACGGTGTTGGTGAGATCTGGGTTGATGGTGTTTTATTGAATGGTACTACTATTAAAAATATTTTTATCTTTATCGAATGATAATCCAATATGTTCCCTCCAATCTTCAAGTTGATTTTATTTGGGTCCCGAAAGGATATTTTTTCATCAAACTCTCTATACTTAACGAGGTTTTATTTTTTTTAATACTCGTATGTTGAGATTAAGTTTTTCAGCTGAAAAAAAAAATTAGGGTAGTAAAATGAAAGCTTTTAATTTTACCTTTCCTAAAAAATCATTGAGTAGAATCTCCAATTTCCAGGAAAAAAGCAGATATATATATATATATATATATATATATATATATATACATATATACATATACATATATACATATACATATATATTACACCATTGATAATAATTCACAATTACAAATCTCAATATAAACTCTATCAGAGAGATCCGTAATAGAAAACCATCAACCATGTGTATATTACATTTATTATGTATATATATTTAATATGTATTGTTAACAATATTCACCTTTTTATTTAATAATTACGTTCTTACCTTTTATTAATTATATGTAGCATCAATTCTGTTGTTTTTAAATTTTTTTTTTAATTCAATAAGACGAACACCTAATTTCACTGAACCACTTAATATGAAATACAATTTACGACTGAATTAAATAGAAGGTAGAACAACACAGTACTGATGTACATGTTCGTTGATCCAATGAAAAAATTAATGGAATTATCGAATAATTTCCTTAACTTTTAACAGGCTTTATTGAGCCAATGAATGTATACACTAATTTAATTAATAAGTTTAACAACAAATAAAATGTTTACAACTTATTAACTTGTTCATTAACGCAACGTACTTATTCGTTGAGTTCATCATTGTTTTCATTAAATTAACGATTTTGTTTATTAAATTTTGTATCAATGTTCATTGAATGCATGAATGGGTTTATTGAATTTACGAATAATGCTCAGTCGTTAGTATCCAAACCATTTATTTATAACCCAAGTTCCCAATGTTTGTCAACCCGATTTCCTTAAAGAATTACGATAAAGAAACAAAATGATATGATTATTTAAAATATATGATTATAATGTTTTCTTATCTGCAGATTAAAAACCAAATCAATTTTTACTTCTTCGAGGAAAGTTTCTTAAGTCTTGAGTTTAGATCTATCAACTCAGAATATTACTCAGTAGATACATCTCTATTTGCGTTATTCGAACAATATACAGAACTTTTAAAGTGCTGCTGAGTTTTTAAATGTTCGATAGACGATTATATCTGAAACATAATATTTATTTCCAACAGTCTTTTTACGCACAATAATATTTCAAAAGTTTATTGCATTATTTTATTTATGCAACAAATTATTGTATCAAAAATATTTTTGATAAAATATTTCTTTCTCTAAATTTGGTTAAAGTACGATACTCGTATCTTATCTTAAAAAAACTTAAAAAATGTCTAAATTTATATATATATATATATATATATATATATATATATATATATATATATATTTATATATATATATATTTATATATATATATATATATATATATATATATATATAAATATATATATATATATATATATATATATATATATATATATATATATATATATATATATATATATATATATATATATATATATATAATATTATATTGGTACTGACTTTATATTTTTATTTTTACTTTTTTAATAACTGAGTTTATCAATTAATTAAAAGTTTCGTTGATTTCTCTACTTTATCCGAAATGTCGAAATACTCTTTAATGAACGCACATTAATGACCTAAGAATCAAGTTATAAACATGTTCATTGAAGAATTCGTTGATTTAATAAATTAATTCGTTAATTAAACGAAACATCCTTTAGAAAAAATCAATGAATGCCGTACGTTAATTTATTTTTTTCAGTGTAGGGATAGGTCTTATGAGAATTGCTTTGCGCTTTGGTTTTTCGTTCTGGTTCTATAAGGTTGAGAAATTGACCAGTAGTTTCATCTAAATTTAGGAATTTTGGCCCATTCCACCAGAGTGGTTCAACCTTTCACACATTTGAACTGAAACTCTTGGTTACGCAATTTACTAGATTAGCCTTTGATTTGAATGGCACCACCTTCCATTTGAAGGACCTCTAAAATCACTTTAATTTTATTTGAGTCTGTATCTTTTCTACATAAGTGGTGGTTTGACAGGCTGTCCAACACGATGATGGAATCGGTACATCTGAATGATTGGTGATCTGGAATGTTTGGGGCTTGCTGAACATGTTTAACAAAGCTAGCTAAAGGTAGAGCACTGCTCAATTCAAGCGACTATTAAATTAGTTACTTGATAGTTTACTTGATTATACTTGATTATCGGCTCCGACCAGTAAGCCAATTTTAAAGGCTGAAATTGAATTAGTCAACTAATGTTATCGAAAAAATCCATGGAAATTGCATGTTAACACTTTTTAATATCGGATTAACCTAGGATCTCGAATATCAACATATTAATGAAGGTTGTTTAGTCAGATTAATGTTGTGGTGATGGTTAAATAATAACAATTCCTCTTGAAGTGATAAGGTCCTTATATATTAGGCCTTGAAAATTGAATATCACCGCCTCACGTCTCAACTCTAGGTTTTAAACTAATGTTTCCAATATGAAAGAGATTTGGGCTCCTGAAGCAAGTCTTGCACATTTACCTTAGCATAGTATTTATGGTTGAAGACCTACTGACGGTTATGGTTCTTGTTGTTTAAAAATATGGTGTTACTGGCAAGGAGCAACATTCAATGGTCCATTCTTGGGCAGTTAAGACATCTTTCCTTAGATTTGTATTGACAAACTGAGTGAGTATCAAGTTGTTACTTTCAGCTTATTTAATTCAGCAACGACTGTATAATATTTATCTGAGAACTCATTTTGGTTATCACTCTGCTTTTAATTTAGTGATGCCTAGAATTTATTTTGAAAGCAATTGTAACCTTTATAAGGTTTTAGTTGAATTGCTTACAATATAAGAGGGTTAGAAAATCATTTTATTAAAAGTACATTAAAATTGATTGGCGAGTGCTGTATATTTCAAGACTGCAAAATAGTTTAATCTTAAATATTTTTTTTGTGCTATTTGTCATTAAAAGAGACTTTTACAAAAATTTAAAAAGTGGTCCCTTTTGTTTTTTGTGACTCTTAATATATTGGAAAACAAGTCCAACGTCCAAATAATAACCGGCCACTATATTCTGTAAACCGATTTTGTTTTGTTGATACATTTTTTCAGAGATTGTAGATGTCAGATTATATTTCTCTATCAACTTTTAAAATAATAAGTTGTAATTGTCAAATTTTCAAACAAGCAATTAAAATAATTAAATTAATTATTTGATAACTTAAGCTTTTTGTAATATTTCATTTTCATACAATTTTCCAAAGCAACCATAATCATAATATTATCAACCAAAAAACAACAACAATAATAAAATATTCTTCATAAGAGTAGGAGTACCAAAAGTAAAATAAAAATAGTTCAAGTCTTATAACTTAGTCTAAATTATAATATTTATAATAATATACATAAAAAACTATATATAGCAAAAAGAAACTCATTAATTTCATAATATCTCTTAAATTATTTTCATAATATTAAATTTTGCCCATCTCTCTCGTACATTTTGTTTTGCATTCTCGCTCTTTCATTTATGGAAATGAACTTTTTACAAAACGATAAACTTATAATCAAACGTCATGAGATGTAAATTTAATTTCTCAAAAATAAAATTATATTCTTATTTCTTATCAACATTAATGAAGAAAATATTTATATTCGTTTATTTTAAAATTTATTTATCAAATTTGAATGGCATGCTAGCAGCAGCAACATCAACACACATACAGAGTAGCAAAAATAAAAGTTATAATAATAATAATAATAATAATAATAAAAATAATGATGATGCTTAAATAAAAATAAAAACAATAAAAAATATTTTCATCAGTTCGAAGAAATAAAATTCATTAATTCAAATCACTTTAATATTGATTTTGTATGGTTTTTGTTTTCGTTCAAAAATTTTTCTTTTGTTTTACTGTTGCTGATTTATATCTCAATAATTTTTTGTTTTTCCTCCTCCGTGATAAATTAAACTGAACCGTAGTATATGTGTACGGTAACGTCTTACTAATATTATTCTTTGGTACGTACATATACATTTGAAGATACTATATAATAATGAGATGAGAGTGGAAAAACCAAAAAAAAAAAAAACATGATTCGTGAATATAATTTTTCATTCGAATTCTGATTTGTGTGAATAATTTTTGTTTGGTTGTTTGTTTTATTTTGGTAGAAAAAAACAAAAAACAAAATGAAAATGATACATTAAAAAAACAACAAAACATTTTCATGTTGAATTTACATAAAATAATTATGTTGTATACGATTATGGATCGTATACTATGTTTTATTGTTTATATTCGTGTATATATAATATATTTATGATAATTGAATTGAAAATGAATTTAATGTATTCATGGTTCAACTGTTTAAAAAACAAAATTAAACGTCTTATAGTCATATCAATATAATGAGAGAAATCTCGTTGAGTTTTATTGTTTTTCTTATCTTCAAATCATAAATATTAAATTATTTGACGTAGTGATTTATGCTTACGTAAACATATGTACGTCGAAAACCTCTCCGTTGTACGCGGTTGAGTGCTTGCTAAGCTCTCAAACTAAAAGGTATGAATTGATTGATTGATTGATTTTGAATGTACTGCCAAGCATTAAGCAGGATATCCCGGAAAGCGCCGGGCCCACGGTACACCCGTTTTTACATATACTTGGAAGGATATGGAAGGATACTAGTTAAATTATTGAGATCGACCCGGTTACAGACACCTTGGCGGCCAATAGTTAGTAAATTTTAGTGGGTTCGGGAAAGGAAAAGTATGTTAGTTATGACTTAATTGGTCCGATTTCCCGGTATCCAATATTCAAACTACTGTTAGTGTAAGACAATCACATTTTTGTTGTACTGCTCTGCATTCTGCCATCTCTTATCAGCAACTCCAGTGTGCCACCATTCATCTGTAATCTGCAGAGGTTTCCTGAAAACAAAATCTATTAATGAACTAATTGCTCTTAGCCATAGGCTGTAAGAAATAGAATTAATTTCAATCTGAAATTATAATTTAATTAATTATAATATTATAAAATTATAATTCTGCAATCCATATGCTGTAATAAATTGGATTAGTTTCGCTTGAAATTTAAAGATTAATTAATTGATTCGTTTCGTTGCGTTGTTGCCAAAAATTAGATGTTAATTCAATACCGTACCACAGTGGTAACACAGACCACAATATAACAGTACAAAGATATGAAATAATATAACACACAATAACATAACATTACAAACACCAAATTCAAAGCTGAAACACAAGAATATACAGAATATAAAAATATAAAGACATCGAAATTAATCAAACAACATCGGCACCCGTACGCAAATTAAATGCAGCAGCGATACTTGATTCGACACTTACCATTTCACGGCCCCCAAGATCTTCGTTAAATCTTGTAATTTGTAGGAGAAGCCGGCATCCACCATCCTCGCCATGATAGCTTTCAACAACGGCATACGGATATTCTTTTGGGTTTAACACAAAATCTTCAGAGCTTTTCTGGTACAGACACAATTCATACAACTTCACTCCATTAAATAAAGGATCAATTTTAAACATATAAATTTTAATTTAAACCCTAAAAGCGTCCACTCAAATATTACGCACAGACTAAAACACTCTACACTCCGACAAAACTAAATGAACCCAAGAATTACAAATTTTAGCCCAAAAACTAAAAAATTAGAGTAAACATTTTATCCATAATATTCATTATATTTTGCATATATAATTAAAGAATTATTATTTATTTTAATCATTTTAAGATAAAGTATCATATATTGATTAGCAAAACGTTTGCGAACTACACTTTGCCAATTTATCCGGTGCACTGCCCGAAAATTCCACAAATAGAACCCTATCAAACCAATTAAACATTCGAACTCGATCGAACCCACCGTTTTATAGCAATTACCCTAGTGATACATGTACATACATATATATATATATATATACATATTTCATCTATGTATTTAAAGAAAATTAAAACAAAATGTCGCAACAAAGAACACCAAGGATAATAAATTTCTAAAAATAAAATAAATAACCAACACAACTGTGCAAATACAAGTCACGAAAGGATAATTTCAAAACTTTTTTAACATTTTAATATCAAAAAACCTAGAATCAACACGTGTTTTATATACATACTATCAAAGAAAACACACTATATCAGAAGTGAAGACACGGACAAAATATCACGGGCAACAACACCCCCTTCACAAAATCCAAAATTTCCAAATCCATCCAGTGAGCAACTCCAATTCAATCTACAAAAAGTTACAATAAAGCTTGAATGTGACAGACTTCTCCCATGGAACCCGTCCCATCGCCACTCGTTCCCCTTCACAGTCACACGCATACAAAATACACTTCACTTATATAAAAACACCAAAACAATCCACCCATTGTTAATGATGATGGAACAATCGATTCCCCGGCCGCCCCCCCCCCCACCTCCCGCGCGACCACCGATCGCATGCCATACCCTTCCTAATCCTGCTTCCCTCCTCTGCTGCTCTACAAATACACGCGCACATGCAGCTACACAATTCAACAAGAACAAAACATTTATTTGTTTAATATAGATGACGCGCCCAAAATCGCCCCACTGCTATCCAAATCCATACAGCAATCCTCCATACCTCTCTAATTCGGAAATGCCGGCCAATAGCAACTCGATGACAAATACATTCCAATTTAGAAGAACAATTGTTTGACTCACCTACACAACCCCACCCCACAGGAAACAATGAACCCCCTCACTACACAGTGCAAAGTACAAAACTCTATTGAGTCCTGGCTTCCAAAAAAAATTAGACTGACGGTGGTTGGACCGACAGTACAAGATGTTGTCCTGAGGTGTTCCACTTTTACGAAAGGTAAATTCTAACATTCGATTAAAAACTATCGAGGACAACATTTTCTTGCCGTACCCTAGAGCCAGTTATAAAAATTTCTGATAGCTTGTTCTCAACTTTGACACAACATTGCTGTCTACAGGTTGGCTAGTTGCATGAGCAAACGCAGCTCACACTCATGATTATCAACCGCTTTGAAATTCAAATCAGCCCCTCTCACCCTGGGCCCAAGAAGGAAACCAACACCAATCGCCGAGATCATCCTCATACTGTAAAGCAATGTACAGCCCTGAGACACACGATCTCTACTGTTTAGCCATCCAGTTTCCTGAAAACGATCTCCAAGCGATACTCCTTCATGGTTAATAGAGTGCCATCAAACACCCTTGGTCCTCTTAGCCACTGCACCTTCCACTCACCGATCATAAACTGCGTGTGTGTTAACATAAGTGAGGGTCGGCTAAAATATTAGCGGCATCCATCTCCCCTGCTGATACATTAAACATTGAGGCTTTCTATGGATGCGAGTAGTCAGCCCAGCGATCCAATCTTCGTCCAGCCACCTCCCACGATAAGCTGCGGATGCTGTGGTGGAGATCCAAGGGATCGCTGAGCCGACCACCCGCCTCCACAAAAAGCTCACTGTTAAAATAATCAACAAAAGGAAATGTGGGTACCGCCAAAACTCAACTCGAATCCCTTTTTGCGTGTTAACGGACCCGCAGTTCAAGACCGATACGCGAAAAGCGAAGCTGCTAAGAAAATCAGGCGAGTCAGTCTGCTCTACATCAGTCATGAAAGAGCATCGCCCCGAATTCGTTGCTCTCCAAGAAACTCGAGAAAATGTGGAGACCTCGTATCCCAATGCTATACACCACTCCACAACGGAGACGACCTCGGTAATCTTGGAGCTGGTTTCTCCTGGGCCCCAGGTGAAACAGGCCGACTCCGACCCCAAAGCAGCTGATAATGGTGTGTGCAGTCGTGATAAGCTACGTTTACACATGCAGTCAGCCAACCTGTCAATCATTTGTGTTCATCTGCCCATTGATGTAAGCCACCCAAAGATAAAAACTAATTTTACAATAATTTGAATAATGTGATGGGATCCAAAATTATGATTGGTGTCTTAAATGCACTGTTCAACAATTGTCAAATGCTGTCGATCCCAAAATCAACGAGTTCAAACCAAAACACATGATCGCTGGTTCTAGAAACCAAAACGCAGCAGAGCCCCGCACTCCACACCGTGCAATGAAGAATCCCACTACCCCCCGTAAAACAAACTATGTGTTTGAATCAGAAAACCCCTCCCCCACACTAAAATACATCTATCACCAAATCACCATTGGCCAACATTTCCAAATTGGAAAAACACAAAAAACTGCTCCACGAATCTAAACAACAATAGGAAATGACTCTAAGCGCATCATCCACTCTGAACAAATAACCCTTTGCTCTTGCTAAACTATGCAACTACACGTGCACATGAATTCGCAGAACAACAGAAAAAAAAAACAAAATTTAAAAACATATAGTATGCGATCGGCGATCGCACAAGAAATAACAAAAACCAACCGAAAAAACAACCGTGTTAGCGCCTTCATACATATAAAGCACTCTACAGACTACATGCATGTGACGGTGAAGAAAAACGAACGACAATAAACAAATTCCATAAAAAAATCTATCACATTCAAGCTCCATTGCAACCCCCTACAAATCAAATTAAAGTCACCCACCAGATGGATTTAAAAAAATATGGACTTCGCAGAAAAAACGCAGTTACCCGTATTATTCCGCCCGCGTCCCCATCCCTGACAAGCATACTCCCCTTGATATCATGCACCACATATTTCCCCTTGCTAAAATTAAGATCGCATCCCTTAAAATAAACAAAAACAAAAACCCATACATACATACTTATATATAACGAAGGGACATGCGGTTTATTTGTGACAACCAAACTACTAAATTTGTATAATTTTGTTTTATGTATACATATCGTCACCTCAGTATTTAAATAATTTAAGTGCATTTTTTGTCATTCTTAAGTTAACACTGCCATTTTACCTACAAAATCGTGACCTTTCGATTGACAGTTTCAAAATGTTGATAACCCTTCCCATCAAAAGATATCAATATGACGAATGGTACATAACTACATATATAAGAAACATTTAGTTCCTTTAAAACTCAAATGCAATTTTCTCATTTTACCTTTTTGTCGTTTGTAATACTCAAATGACGATATATAGATTTGAAAAATAAATTATTACGAATGATGAAACAGAGAATCACCAACAGAAATCGAGTATGTTTATGTAAAACCTGTAGTATATAAGTGCTCTCAATATATATACATAAACAAAAGAGACGAAAACCTTTATTTTGTTTCCATGTACGCAACTACATTTACCACTAACTATTTACCGTTGGGAACATTGAAATCTATATACACGAAGACGAGCACATGTATAATTAACTCTAACTCATCAAGAAACACTGACAACACACATTTCTACACACACAATCTAATTATACTAACGTACATTTAATTTTCTTGGGTAAATTCATATTGTAAAATGAAATATACAAAAAAAAAATATATAACATCTGACCAACACAATCTACCAAGATAAAGAAATCTGGTAGTTTATTAAAATCAAATTCTACCTGTACTCTGGGAAAAGCGACAGAGTTCCATTTTCAAACCATTAGTTTATTTTTATTAATCTATAAACACTGACCAAAAACACTGCCACTCACTCACTTTATTAAATCACCAAATTAAATTCACAACAAAAACAAAAGAAATATAAATAAAAAATTTAAATTTAAAATTGAGGAGATCGGAAAAAACACGTCCGATCTCTTCAACGATCATCGATCCCTCTCGAACTAAAATATGTCAACAAATTGGCGATCAATATTTAATAGGAAATTTATTAATAGTTTGAAATTAAAGAAATTTCTGCTCGAAACTGGAGAATAGTACTGCTGAACAAGTAGATAGTATATTGCTGTTAGTCCGAAGTGCTAATCATGCTTTATTGATTGTAATTTTACTTTACTCCAGCAGGCCAACATCTATGAATTTGGTTTGATTTTAACTCCACCTTGACGTTATTAAAATATAATAACAAAATTACAAAAACCTTTGCCAAAATTGGCCAAAACTGTTCTCTTTGCAAAGTGAAAGGATTTAAATTACAATTTTATCCCAATAAGTTGCTTGTTTGCTTGTGACTTCCTGAGTGCCATAAGTCTGCTATATCAATCCTCTATTAGTCACAATATTTATAAATAATGTTGTTGATTGTTTTAAGTTTGGCAGCACAGCTTTGCAAAATTGCATTTGATTACAGAACGATTTTGTAATTGGTCGATTTGCAACAAACTGCTGTTGAATATTGCAAAGTTCTCTCATTTTACCGAATCCGTTACTCAATCGTAATGAATATTATTTAGTATCTTAAATAGAAGTATACGATTTTCAGCAGTATAAGTATTAGTCAAAAGTATGATAAAAGGAAAAGTAAATGAAACTGTCCATATCTAACGTAATTAAAAGTCATTGTGAGGAAATTTCTCAACAACAACCTAAAATTATGGAACTAGCACCAATCAATGAAGCCTAGTTTATACCGTCGACAATAAAAAATTGCACTATTTTATTGATCTGTTTTGGCATCAAAGTGAATGGTTAGCAGAGCATTGGTAGCATAGCGTAATTTTATTATTTATCAAGTGCAAATTAAGTTTGTAATTGTATTGAACGTTAATTATATTGTTCGCCGGACGCCATTTTGATATGATAAATTTTTGTTTGTTTTAGTGTTTGTTTAAATACGTTTAAGATACACACATACGATTTTGTTTCTCGTGAAACTAAAATGTGCTTGTATATGCTGTACATTATCACCTTATTTGGTGTATTTTACCGCTATTATTGTTTGCTGATTCGAATCATCCCATTGTTATTGCGGTTGTCATTGACACAAGTATTGTTTGCTAATTCGAGTGTCCAGTTGCTACTGTAGTGTTAATTTTTATTTATTTATGGAATCATCAACCACGGCACCTGGAAGGTGGACAAATAAGCTCGAAAGTGATTGACTAAATTATTCGCAAGGCTATGGTCGATTAAATATGCAAGGTTGGATATATTCTCACGAAAAATCTGCAAAATTGCAGTTTGTTCAGGTTCAGCTGAAAAAAAATCAACAGCATTACAGGTCAAAGTTCACGATTTACTGAGATCTTTTACAAGATCTTTCATATCGTATTTTTACAATTGGTTATCGTTTGGTCATAAATCGGGAGCCTCATCAAGATCTTATCGATTGTATGAACTTCTCAGACAACTTCAAGGGTATTCAACAAAATTTGGCGTTCGTGATGCGGTCCATCAAAAAGTGCTGTACTAAAGCGCTTTTGAAAAATTTTCGTAAATTGTTGCATATATACAGTGATATAAATTGAACTATGTCTATACGCTGATACCGTATCCAACTTATTCAGAACAGTATGAAGTCGAATATAAATTGTTAAGTAACATCCAACTTGTAGCTTTTCCCGATGATCACAAATACCTGCTCTCCCGGTCGATGCTCGCCATCAGATTTTACTTAGATCACATCGAATTTCCAAGTCAATAATTCAATATTTTTATCGTTACAGGACATTGCATTTTGGGCCCACAGACTGTTCTTACTGGCATCCGCTTATTAAAAAGTGTATTTGAACCTTTCAAACACGTCTTAAGATATTTCATGGAATACCCAACCATTTGTTACTTTGGAATTTGCAGGCCCATTGAGCGTCCGTCAAAATATACGTCATAAGGTTGGGAAAAAGGTCTAAGTGGATCTATTTGTATGCATGATCACAAAGGCGTCATACCTCATCATGCATACAATTTTGGGGCCTCCGCGGGAAGCATCTATCAAAATAATAAGAAGGCTAATCTTTAACGTTGTTGAGGAAGCAGATTCGATCGTCAATGACTTGTATACAATTATTAAACAGGTAGCAACTGTAATGAATTGCATCCAATAACATCATTTTATATATGGATTCCACACCAGCTGCGCTCCCAGGATTGTTTTTTACTATGCTAGTAAATATAATAAAATTGTACCAACATGTAACTTGGACCATACAACAATTATGGCGACAATTTCAAAATGAATATTTCCCCATTTAACAAAATCGATCAAGTTGGACCAAACACAATGAAAACGTTCATGAAAACCATTAAGTTGGTATGTTGGGGTGCATTATTAAAACAATTTTGGACAACTATGGCATCTTTAAGGTTATTTGAGTTCCTACAGATCATAGAAAAATCGAGCTATCAATGGAATTGCGGTGCTGTCTATTGAAAACAACGTACCATATTAAGTTTGTTGGTCTAAGTTAAAAAATGGAAGCTTAAAATCTTTTTAAGATACTTTGGTCGTATATACGGGTTTGTCTTTGAGATGGCATTAAAAACAAGTCAAAAATGGAACATTCTTTTGTCAATAAAAGGTTTCAGGACCGTTTTCATTGACTTCATTGCAAACACCAGCTGATTCAAATTCAGAATTATTTTTTAAAGTAAATGTCTTTAATGCGAATCTATGGGTATACAATCAATTCCCAAATTACTGCGTTCCCTTTGAAAGTATAATGCAATTAGTAAATGTTTTTCCTTGGTTGAAAGCAGAGGCACTAATTTGCATTAGTATTTTGATGATTAAATTTTCAAATAAAGCTGCACAAACATTTTTCAAAATGTACACAAACTATTGATTAAAAAAAATTACTTTGCACGAAAGTTAAATGAAATAACCGTTAAACTAACAAAATACATCGTTGTAATTGCACAAAAATTTAATTTACATTTCAGCAATTTAGGCAATTCTAGCAAGTTCAAAAATTCAGAATCTATACCGGTTTGTACGTCATCAATTCGCCAGCAAATTTAATTTTAATCTGGAAATGCAATTCGGTAATTTGGGTAACCTGGTAGACTACTGCGATACGGCAAACCCATCAGTAATTTTAATTAATGTTTGAATTTTTACCAACGATGGCAGTTCGGCTTCATCAATTTAAACGTTTTGCGTGTTCTCCAGCAAGGATCTTATCGGTACTATAATTATCGGACTATAATTATGTGATTATCAGATGGCATGTGGTCTAGTGCGGGTTTGAACAATGCAATCAATTTATTGTGTTAATGAAAAAAAAGTTCAACAATTGATTTGCACCGAGCTGCTGGCTGTCCACGCTGTTCTACTTCTTGTGGTGAAGTGCCTATTAAATATCGATGATTTATTTGATCTTAAATCTTTAGATGACCTTAAATGTGTGGTGCGTACATCGATCCAATAGCAACTAATGTCTGTTAATGGAATGCAGTTTGATAAGTATTTAACGTGACATTTGTCGCACGATAAGTTTCTATATAATTATACTGCCGATGATGTCTCGAGGTATATCTTCTTTGGTTGCATTTCTTCTTTTTTCTTGTATTCGTGCTGAACATGTTTGTGATAATTGACTCCGTTGAATTTCATTTCGCTCTTCGCAATTTGATTAGATCGAAAATTCATTTGATTTGTAGAATACAAATCAAATGAAATACAACTTTTGCAAATTAAATTGCTCCGTCTTTCTGGCGGCATTGCAATATTGAATTTAATATTTAAAAACTTTTAATTTGATAAAAGGACAAAACTTAATTCATTTAATAAAACAAATAAATAACTGATTTAACGTATTGCCACTAGTAGCTGGAATCTATTAGCACTATTAGCAGTTTGATAATCAGCCCTCTATAACGACATTTGCGCATTTAGTAGTAAAAATGCCATAGGAAGAAAACACTTTCAGTGTTTTTGAATTTTTTCAATTTTTAGGGCAATTTTTTTATTCAAAAAACCTTTTTTGAACTACATTTGAAATAAATTAGCCAACTATCAGCCCAGCCGTTCTCAAATAATGAACTCAATTATATATATATATATATATATATATATATATATATATATATAGATAGTTATGTATGTGGGCGAGAAGTAAGGAAACAATATTTAACATAACACTTATTTATTCGTAAGTTTCAATGAAATTATCACCAAAGAATTACAACTTAATTCGTGGACTTTTTAAATGTAATGAACACTTTATTTAATGTGTTAACAATATTTATACAATTGAATTACATTCTAATATTTTATGTAGCGTAAGCGAAATTATTGTTTTAATAAAATGTATTTATGAAACTAAAATGTAATTGATGCCACATTTTCCCATGTAAGTGGTTTGTTTAATTGTTGTTGTGTTCTAAGAATATTGTGTGTTGCTGTAAGCGAATTTGTTATGTTGCGCTTAGATTTCCCATGGATGTCGTCTTTTGTATTCGTTGTTGTTTCTGCGAACTATGTGGGTTTAAAGTGCTGACGCATAACTCCTCCCTTGTAAGACTGAAGTTGTCCTCAACTTCTTTACGCTCCTTATGGGTTGCTACTAATTTTGGAAGAATTAATTTGTTGAAGTTTTGTTTATTTCTTCTGTGGATAAACAAAATAATTAATAAAATAATTGAAATTATGGTTATTGTGAAAGCGGCTGTTGAATGCTGGTAAATTTGTATAAATTTGCTTTCGTTATTTATTTGGTCCATTTTTTCGATGGTTTGTTTGGTGAGTAACGGTAAATCCGTAAATTCCAGTGTTGTTACATTGACATTGATATTGTCCAATGGTTGTATCAATGTTAGCTTATGCTTACGTAGAGTTTTGGTGTTGGAGTATCTTATATTATTTGCGTTAATTACACACTGTGAATATTTAATTAGCTTTATTCCTTTTACTAGTGCTTGTTCAAGATTGCACGTTGTTGTAATTGGAAGTCCAATTGGTGATGAAATGTAGAGATATCCATCGTCCAATTGTTTGATTTCCTCGACTGGCTCTTTATATTGTGTAGTACAGCTTGCGTTTTTATTGTTTAATAACTCGGGTATACAATGTCCGGTTATAGGGTAGATTTGCTCTTTTTCGCACATAAACGTTTGCTCGATTGTTGGGCAAAGGTTATTTATTATCATATAATTCTTGTTGTTTAGGACTATATAGTTATAAGGTTGGTTAATAATTTGATTGTTAACTGGATACGTTTGGATTTTACACATGTTAAAAGTTTCGTTAGTAAATTGTGGAATTTCTACGATTATTATTAAATCGGTATTGTTGTAAAATGCTTTTATTTTTAAAAGAGAATAAATTTGTTCTTCCGAAATGATTTTTACATTATCTTTATCGAATTCTGACGTTACGTATTCCATTTCGTTATTGTCAAGTATATGTCTACTAATTACGTTAATTTTGGAAAATGTTAAAATTTCATGAATTTCATCTATTTGATCTTGAACTATGTCGATTTGGTCGTATAATTCTAAAAATAATTCGTCTAAGTATGTTCCTTCTATAAAGTTTTTATTTGACATGGATGCTGATTTAATCCATTTGTTAGTTTGAGTAGTTAAGTTATTAATATGTTCAACTAATAATTCATTACGATCTATTAACTGATTATTGATTTTAATTTGATTATTATATTTATTAATTAGTTCATATTGTCCGTTATCTAACTTTTTTATTGATGATTGAATTTCGGTAAGATCTTCTTGATCTAGGTTTCCCGTTATTGCTTTTATGAAACTACCTAAAGGATTAAATAAACCTCTTTTATTTCTACTTTTGTATGTATTTGGCAATATATTGTATAGTGATATATACAATTTCTTCAATCTTCTTTCAGCTATTACGGTTTGTATATCTTTTTGGATTTTTAAATGTTCCATCATTTGTCTTATTTTTTGATGTGTACTATTGATTTGATAAACGTTGTTTTGTATATCGGATAATTCAATAATATGAAATAGTTTGGAATAGGATTCTATTATTCTGGTTTTACCTAGTTGTAGAGCTAGTACGCCTTTTCCATTACTGAGGTCAAAGTGTTCTATCATTTGAGTTTGAACTTCCGGAAATGTCCTGCAATAAGATATTATCTTTAGTAGTATGATTAATACCTTTTCGTATTCTGCGTTTGTGGACTCTGCGTTTATTAGTGTCTACTGTTATTAGGTTATTTTTTTCAACTTTATGTTTTATATATTTTGGAACTAATTTGTCCCTAGTTGTAGTTTTTTCGAATATTTCCTCGTTTTCCAAAAAATTTCTTGGGTTTTGTCGTTCAGTATTGCGTACGTCCATATTTTTTACTTTATTTTGTAATTGAAATTTTGCAATGTATTTAGATACTTGCTGATATTTTTTACGAATTTTGTCCAAAAATTCTTCAGATTGTTCTGACAGGTTTTCTGGAATATTTTTTATAATAATATGCCCTTTGTGCAATTCGAACGGTGTAAGATTCGTTGCACTATGGATTGAATTATTGTATGCAAGAGTTGCTTCATCCATTAATTCGTAGATAGGCATATCTTTATTTTCACTGTGGATTATCCTTGTTAACTCCGTTAAGGTGTTATGGACACGTTCTATAGGACTATTTCCTGTAGAAGACTTAGCAGTGGTTGTATGCAATGCTATATTGTGCATAAGCATAAAATTATTAAATGTTTCTGAGTTGAATTCCGTAGCAGAATCTATTATTATTTGCTTTGGGATTCCTTCCCTAGAAAAAAATTGTCTAAACATTCGGATTATGGTTTGAGATTTACGGTTAGGTAACTCGAAAATGGAGATAAATTTGGAAAATTTATCCATAATCGTAAGAAATGTTTTAGACCTCAACACAAAGGTATCGCAATGGAGTATTTCCATCGGTCCATTTGGTGTTGGGGAAATTTGAAATTTCAAATTCACGGGTTTGCGCTCATATTTGTTGAGTTTACAAACTTCACAATTATTCACAAATTTAGTGACTTTTTGCTTTAAATTAGGGAAAAAATAAAATTTCTTTATTTTTTCAAAATTTTCAGTTATACCTCTATGATATGGTAAATGAGTTGTTTTGATTATTTCTTGTTGTTTATTGTTATCTGTGATATCATCCAGTGATATCATAGATCTAACAAGTTTTAAACGTGGATTTTGTTTGAAATAATCGTTGAAAATTTTTATGGTTTCATCGTCAGTTTTTATTACTGAGATAGAGTTGTTAAAATATTTTTCTGCTAAATACTTGATATCATCAGGTGTATATTGTTTTTTCCTGATTGTATACTGTTTATATTTACAGAATTTGATTTTAAATTTTTCATTCATCGTTTCGAAATCCTCGTCGACTAGAATTTCAATTTGACGTTTGAAGTTATTTACTGGTGTTAGTGTCTCAGGGATATTTTGTGTAATAGCCCTGGGTTCACTAATATCCAATGTTTCGAAATTTTCCATGACTTCCATTACGTTAATTTCATGTTTTTTTGTTTTTTCGTCTTTGCTGACATTTATTGTGTTTTTACAGTCTTTGCTGACCTTGGTACCTAATGAATTTTCTACGGGTTTAGAATATTCTTTTAAATTTAATTGTTTTATTGAATCTATAGTTTCGGGATATTTGAAATTTTTATTTGTTAAACATTCGTTTAGTTCCATTCGGGATAGAGCGTCTGCGTTGGTATTGGAGGTCCCCTTCTTGTAGAGGATTTCATAATCGAACTCCTCGAGTCGAAGTCTCCATCGGACAATTTTACTCGTTGGGTCCTTGGCGTTGAATAGCCATACCAGCGGTTTGTGATCTGTTACTATATTAAATTTTCTTCCGTAGAGGTACGGGCGAAAATATTTTACAGCCCAAACTATTGCTAACAATTCTTTTTCTATCGTTGCATAGTTTGTTTCTGTTTTTGAAAATGTACGCGATGCGTAAGCTATTGGTAAGTCTTTACCAATATCACCTTGGCTAAGAATTGCTCCTAAGGCGAAATTACTTGCATCGGTTGTTAGTGTAAAAGGCAATTCAAAATTTGGGTAATTTAAAATTGGCTCATTTGTTAGTAATGATTTACATAGTTCAAAACAATTTTTGTAATTATCATCGATTATAATTTTTGATTTTTTCGTTAGACAACTTGTTAATGGTTTGGTTATTTTCGCGAAATCCTTTATAAATTTCCGATAATAACCAATTAAGCCAAGAAATGATTTTATTTCTTTTTGGGTTTTGGGTAGGCTGATGTTTTTTATAGCTTCAATTTTTGTTGGATTAGGCTTGACACCATCGGATGTAATAACATGTCCGAGAAACCCAATCTGTTTTTGACAAAAGTGTGTTTTGTCGGGTTGTATTTTAAGATTTGCATTGCGCAATTTTTCAAATACTTTTTGAAGGTCTATAAGATGTTCTTGTAAGCTAGTTGAGAAAACAATAATGTCATCCATATAGCAAAGGACATGGTTGCCTTGAAGCTCTCCAAGAATGTTATCCATGATTCGTTGAAAAGTGCTCGGGGCATTTTTCAATCCGAATGGCATCCTTACGAACTCATAGTGTCCAGATTCGACACTAAACCCTGTTTTTGGTATATCGTCTGGGTGGATTTGAATTTGGTGAAAACCCGCCGCAAGATCGATTGTTGTGAAATAGTTAGCTTTTCCAAGTTTGTCTAATATATTTGATATGTTTGGAAGTGGGTAGCGATCGTCTATCGTTTGTTTGTTAAGTTTTCGATAGTCGATTACGAGACGCCACTTTTTATTACCCTGAGAATCGGCCTTCTTTGGAACTAACCATATTGGGCTGCTCCAAGGTGAGTATGAAGGACGTATTATCCCATTTGATAACAGTTTGTTGATTTCGTCTTTTATTACACTTTTTTGATGTTCAGGATGTCGATATTGTTTGACATAAACTGGTTTTTCATTATTCAGATCGATTTTATGTTTGACGTTATGTGTAAATGTTAATTTATTTCCCTCGTTGTGAAAGGTATCTTCGTATTTATTACAAAGTTTTATAATTTCGTTTTTTTCTTCCCTATTTAGATTAGCTAAATCTACTTTTGATTCATTATTTTGATTGGAACATGGTTCCTGGGAGACATGAAAATTAATTTCATGGTATTGACTCAGTTCTTCAACAATTATTTGTTGGATTAGGAAAACTTCTTTTTTATTATTAGATTTATTTATTATTTCTACATAAGCCATGTTTGGTGAGTGAGTTTTATATATTCCTTCTTGAATATAAACGTCCTCTTGTATTTTTAGTGGTTTTATGTAGAATTCACCTTTTTTAATAGAAACTGGTACTAGAGTAATCACTTTTTCAAAAGAATTCATAAAGAATGGTTTTATGCATGATTGTATTTTATCGTGCAATGTTAGTGTGAAATTTGGGCCTTTTAGCTGCTTTGTTTCTAGTAAAACATTAGCGTTGAGCTTTGTTAAATTTTCATACCCTATTAGTCCATCATAAAATTTATGGAACTTGAGTATAAATAATTCTAAAGGATGATTAAATTCCTTGAATTTTATAAATGTTTTCTCGTTAAGAGTTGTGGAGTTGAACAGACTGGTTATATTTAAATCAGTTCCTGTTCGGAATTTTTCATCTACATGTTCGGGGCTGATATAGGATTTGTCAGCTCCTGTATCGATGAGAAATTTAAGAATTTTGTTGTCAATTGACAAAGTTATGAATGGTAATTTAGAGATATGTGCTAAATTAAATATGGTTGATTGTTTTCCAAGGCACATTATCAAAAATTTTCGTCATTGATTTCGGTTTCAATGTTGAAATGTTCACGTTCAGTCTTAATTTCTTTTTTGAATTGGTTGCTACTGCTAGCGCCTTCCTTATTTTCTGGTGATTTATGATTATATTGGAAATTTTTATTATTCCTAGGAGTATAATTTGGTTTATGATTGGAATAAGATCTTTGTTTATTTGATGTATTATAATTGTATTTAGTTTCTATGTTTTTACTAGATTCCTGTTTAATATTTTTATTATTATAGTAGGCACTTATTGGTTGATTATGATATTTTAATTTATTAATATTTTGTTCCTTAGTAATAAAGTCGTATGCTTCTATAAGATTTTTGGGTTGCATGGATCTAATTCTTCCTCCTAGAGGTTCTTTTAGTCCTGCGGTTAGAATTGTTAACCCAATTTGATTGTATTGGTTTATTTGGTGGGTAACAATTTCCCTATTCTCAATATGAAGCTTGACTTGATTGATTAATAAGGTTAATAAATCCTGAATTTTATTAAATAAATTCTCAGGTGATAAATTATTTCTGACTAGACTGAAGAGTTCGAACTGTAAGTTCGACTCATCTCGACTGTCAGCGTATTTATTAATTAAGTGATCCTTAATATTTTTCCAATATTTTGTGTCTATGTTATGTGTTATTAGGGAATTACTGGCTATACCTGTAATTTTATTTCTAATATTGCACATAATTATTTTGTAGTGTTCCGATTCTTTGTCTAGGTTTCGACAAATTTGAATCGTACTATCTACGGAATCTATAAAACGAACTAAATCCGTTTTACTCCCATCGTAGGGTAAAATATTTTTTGTTATTTTATCTACATCAAATATTTCTAATATTTCTTTGATGTTAGACATTTTAGAATTTTCTTTTTTAAATTCTACGGGATTGAATAAATTTTCAAATGATTTTGATATTATTTCTATTTTTGTTTTTTGTTTTACTTCTAAACTATCTATAGCTCCTGAAATTTTTTCTGAGTCGATTTTAAATTGTTGTTTTAATTTTTGGATATTGGTTGAACTTTCTCCCATTAAAATTTTATAGGTGATATATACCCGATCACTATTAAATTTTTTTTTTTTTTTTAATCACGAATTCGCAGAATTCGATACGATTTCGCGTTTTGATACGATTAATTATTATTTAACCGTTTACAAGTTTTCTGTAGAGATTTATACAGAAACTCGCTATTTTCGAATAAAATAATTATTTTTTAAGAAAATAAAAGATTTTTACAAGTCTACACTTGGGTTCGATGAACATTAACTTCCACAAATTTTAGTTGGGTTGTGAAAAGGAATAATTATATGTAATAAAAACGTTTTACCTTAATGCCAAGATGATTGCCAGTATAATCCTCATGCTGATCAGGCTTTCTGATTCTACCGTTTTTTTTTTTAACAATATCTTTGCTTATTTATCACTTAATTTTTGGTAAATTATAACTTTTCAGTTTATTTTATTATTTTTTATTTATTAAACTTGTTACACACACAAAAAAAATGTTTTTCACTTTTAAACTGTGTTTTTTTTTTTTTTTGGATTAATTTTTGTGCACTATTTAACACAAAAAAAAATAAGAATTTGAATAATTATAATAATAATAATTTCACTGTTACACCAACTGCGCCAGTTATGTATGTGGGCGAGAAGTAAGGAAACAATATTTAACATAACACTTATTTATTCGTAAGTTTCAATGAAATTATCACCAAAGAATTACAACTTAATTCGTGGACTTTTTAAATGTAATGAACACTTTATTTAATGTGTTAACAATATTTATACAATTGAATTACATTCTAATATTTTATGTAGCGTAAGCGAAATTATTGTTTTAATAAAATGTATTTATGAAACTAAAATGTAATTGATGCCACATTTTCCCATGTAAGTGGTTTGTTTAATTGTTGTTGTGTTCTAAGAATATTGTGTGTTGCTGTAAGCGAATTTGTTATGTTGCGCTTAGATTTCCCATGGATGTCGTCTTTTGTATTCGTTGTTGTTTCTGCGAACTATGTGGGTTTAAAGTGCTGACGCATAACTAGATATATATATATATATATATATATATATAAAGGGTAGGCCATCTATCGGTTTAAATTGGAATCACCGGTTATTTCGAATCTGGCAATACTTATGTCATTCTATTCATTCACAAAATTCAGTATGTTATCTCCACTGAACGAAATGAATCGATTTACGCTTGAGCAACGTTGAGATTTATTTCTAAAACAAAGACAATTGGTCGGAAATTGCACGAAAATGTCATGCAAAATTTGGTCGCAGAGAAGGACAAACAGTGCCCGGTATACGCAAGTTTATTATTAAAGTTCGTGAAACTGGTTTCATTGTTGATGTGCCAAGACGTAATGCTCATATAGTGCGTCACCCGAAAATATCAAAGCTGTGGCTGAGAGTGTGCGTGAGAATCCATCAACATCAACTCGTCATCGTTTGCAAGAATTGAACACTTTACACATCAGTTTACGTCGAATTTTACGAAAAGATCGTGGTATGACGCCTTACAAAGTTCAATTGGTTCAAGAGTTGAAGCCACATGACCACCCGCTTCGTTTTCACTTCGATAGATGGGACAACGAGAAACTGTACGATGATATCGATTTTGGCAAAAAATCATCTTTACGGATGAAGCTCATTTTCATCTTGGTGGGTACGTTAATAAGCAAAATTGCCGTATTTGGGCTCAAAAAACCCACACGTGGTCTTACAGAAGCCAATGCACCCATTACGAGTGACTGTTTCGTGCGGCTTGTGAAACGGAGTCATCATTGGCCCATATTTGTTTGAAAATGAAGAGGGCGCAACCATTACGATGCTTGATTTGAACAGGATGGTGCAACTTGCCACACATCTCATGCCACAATCGATTTATTGCGTCAAACGTTTGATGGCTGTTTAATTAGCCGAAATGGTGATGCCAATTGGCCGGCAAGAAGCTGCGATTCAACGCCGTTGGACTATTTTCTGTGGGGCACCGATAAAAACAAGTGTTATGCCGACAAACCGGAGATAATTGCGCATTTGAAGGTCAACATTCGTGATGCCATCGCCGAGATACGACCCCATACACTCGAAAAAGTGCTTGAAAATTGATCCGATCAAATGGGATTCTGTTAGGCCAGCCGGGCAGCCATATGAATGAAATAATATTCCATCTCTAACCGGAACAATTGAACTCCACAACAAAAAAAATTTGGCAAAATTTCAAATCGTTTTTGTTTTATTGCATTTTTAAATTTAAACTTTTAAATGGCCCACCTGTTATATATATATATATATATATATATATATATATATATATATATATATATATATATATATATATATTTATATATATATATATATAAATATATATATATATATATATATATATATATATATATATATATATATATATATTTATATATATATTTATATATATATATATATATATATATATATATATATATATATATATAATTATATACATTAAAGATCAAAATGTGTTGTGCTCTTAAGACAAATTAAAAAAAAAAAAAAAAAAACAAACACAGACGGAAATAAAGCGAAAGAACTATATATAAACAATAAAAGTTTTTTTAAAATTCATTTAACAAAAATTAAAAGTTTTTTTTTGTGTATTACTTTTTAATGTTATCTAAAACGGAACTCTAAAAGAAGATTTAATATTTTCTAATTTAATATGAATTAAGATTATGGGTTGTTGTTTTATTTAAAATAAAAAATTCTGTTTAACTGAGTAGCTGTATAAACGAAACAAAACTTAGAAATGGTACGAGTACACATAAATCAAAGCACAAAATATATAACCAAACGAAAAAGGAAAATCACAATCGACATTATTTTGATTACAAAAACAAAAATTGATTTCCGTTCTGTGAAATTGATTATTTGGAGGAAAATAATTTTCATAATTTGATCAGACCTAGTAGATTTGCACGTGTCAGTTTATTTGAATATATACTGGAGCAGAATCTAAATAATGGTTTTGTTTGTTTGTTTGTTTGTTTATTTCTATGCAATCTGTTTTGGGGCCGAAGCTCTTCCAACTCTTTCGCGGTTAATTAACGTCCTTCTTTACGCCATTACTAGCCAAATTGAGGACGCGCGAATACAGGTTCGCGTTTTCAAATATCCATCTGCACATTGCATTGCTCCAGCCAGCCTGTACTGGCATGGACGATGGTTCGGCCCATGAATTCTGCACTCCAACGGGGGGTCATAGTTGTGTTCATCGTCATCACCGATCGTAATCAAGTGATGAAAAATCCTTTTTGCAACCCTCCCCCGTTTGGATTCGAACCCGGTACCTCCCGTCCCAAACACCGCAGCTTTAACCACTGCGCCAATTGCTCGGTTATATAATGCTGTAATATATGTTATGGATCAAATTATACAATCACGATATGGTTTAACCTAATATTTATATGTATGTATATATATATATATATATATATATATATATATATATATATATATATATATATATATATATATCATGTTTCGTAAAAACAGCAAATCGAAATATTCTGACAAACGCATATATACACAACATAAATCGAAAGATTTTTTGATTAGGATTAATGTTTTGCCAAACAAAAATCAAAAGTTTATTGTTTAAGATTTTTTCGATGATCTCAACTTTTTATGTACGGCTTTTTTGAACGAGTATAGTACATTTTTTGTATTTGATACTTATTTATAAGATTAAAGTTCAAGGATATATAAGTTCAGGAAACGACATAAAGTTGTATTTGAAAGATAAACGAGCAGATTACCAAAAAATTTTATATAAGTATATTGGTCGCCGATTGTGATTGATATTTTAATCGATATTAAGTTTTTATTTTACAGGGTGTCCGGGTTCTTTTTTCCAAACTGCTAAGGGTTAAGTCCTTGATTCATTCCGAGGAAAACATTGTAAGGAAGGGTTTAGAAAAAATTTACACACAAAATATTAAACTTGTAACTTCCAAAATATTTATTATTATTATTTCCAATGAAATTTAAACAACAAGAAGAAACTTTGTATTAGAGGATTGTACAAACTATCAAGGAGAATCAATATCGGTTTACTTTAAAGCATCATAACTCTCAAACGGATACAGATGCAAAACAACTAAGATCTTAAATATAGTCTTTAAATAAATATTTTGGAAGTTATTTTTGATATTTATGTGTCCTTTTTTCTGCACTAAGTTTTTTAAACAACCTTTGTCTCAAATGATTTCAAAAATTGACTCCGCTCTCTCGTAAATGTTTTTTTCTTAGATATAATTAAGGACCCATTCTTTAATGGATTTACATATCAAATTCGGCAGCCTGTTAACACAAGCATTTTACCAGCATCAATTTACCATGTGAAAAGTGAAATTTAGTATTATGTTATGCCTGGTAGAGTCATTGGGCTATATAATTTCAAAATAAAGATTACAACCAAGAAGTTGTCAATGGGACCTACTGTCTTCCCCCGTAAAAAGCGCCTAGGCGTTATGAGCGAATAGAACGCCCAGTGGGCGCACTATTCGTTTTAAACGCCTAGGCGTAGTATTTGAGGATAATTGACGATTTTAAAACCATAAACATTTAAAGTACCTATAACACTAAAAAAGGTATTTAAAAAGATGTCTTGAAAAACCAAAAATTCCAAGAAACATATAATGATAATTATGATGAATACGTAGCGAAAGCTATTTCACACTTAAATAGGCAGACAACACTGGGGGCGCTAAAGTGCTTAATACTTTTATAGTATCATAATGGGCTCGAAGAAACAACGTTGAAAGCTGACAAAATGGCCAAGTCTTTTAATTCCTAAAGTAGAATTTAAAATTATTAATTTGCACAAGCCCTATATCTTTAGCGATGATTGCTACATTTGAAAAAATTGAGTATTTTTGGCCAGATAAAATGGCAAATAGTTTTTTTAATGTATTATGCATTTAAAATGCAGTAGTGTTAAATACGAAGAATGGGTTGTGTTGTAAGGTGCTCACATTATTAAATTTTTGGAAGTAAATATGGTTCTTACTGACGATAATGATAGGATTATTTTAAAATCAGATGAAATAACTAATTCGAATGTTGAAATTTATGCTGTTTCGATGGTCAAGAAGTGGAACATAAATCGTTATCCTCGATAATGAATGTTGCAAAATTAATGAGCATCTGTACGTTGTTAAAAACCAAAAATGTCCAAAAATGTCATTATAATAACAATCGAAAATTTCCTTTTTTTAAAAACAAAAAATCGATTAAAGCGCCTAGGCGTTTTATTCAAATGGGCGTTTTATTCGAAAATTTTGGTCATTTTTAGAAATTTTTTGAAGACCACCCGAATATAATGCCCAGGCGCTTTTTACGGGGGAAGACAGTAATCAATGGTTTAGATAGAACAACAGTGTTATATAGTCATAGGCGCAGCAACAAGAAAAACTGAAACAACAAAAGATCATATTCATTAGGTGTTAATAATGAGCCTCTTATCGTAAGAAATTTAATTTTTTTAAAAATTAAGGTTTTATGAATAACATTAGTTTGTTCGCTTTAGTTGGTTCGCACTATTGCAAATCAAGCTTAGAAAAACAAATATTTGGACTTAAATGGTCGCTCAAATATACTCATTTTATAGATAATTAAAAAAATATTCAGCAAAAAAACTATTTAATTTTATTGACTGAAGAACCAGTGCGACAAATGCATTATTTTAAAAAACTGACAGAATCCGAGAGAGAATTAAATAACCGACCACAATGTACATAAAGAATACGAAATGGAAATTAAAACCGATAGGCAATAAAATATTAGGCAGAAACACATAAGCTTTTGTATTGATTCTGTAAAGGGCATATGTGATATCAAAAGATAAAAGAATTAAATTTTAACAACGGCCTTATTACATTTTTGCCGAGGTCTCGAGTTCGATACTCGCCATTGCCCAAAAATTAATAAATAGAAATTAAATAATTTAAGCACCGACTTAAAAGAAATTATTATCTGCTGTTAAAACAGATGATTTTTTGGGCAATAATTTTAGCCTTTTTAAAAAAGCAACTAATTTAAAAAACTTCAAAATATCGATGTTATCGTTTAACGAAAAACGAAATTTTAGCATTCAATACTAGTCCCATAAAATAGAGCTTCCTGATCAATTCCATACATTTTAAATTAGGCAAAATCACCGATTTTTAAATAATTAACACATTTTTCATATTACACTAACTTTTAAATGTGCCGTACGTTTTAAGATAAGCCTTTTTGGTTTAGCTGTTTGTGGTTTAGCTGTTTAGCTGATTTCTGGTGGCGTATATACGGCTCTTAATATACTCATTTTGAAATCACAAAAAAAAATATTTTATAATCACAAGATATAACAAATAAAAATATGTATTCACTATTTTCGTAGAACTATCAGTTAGAAAATTTTACAATAAAAAACAAAAAATTTTTTTTTTCAAAAAGAAACTAAGGCTACTTGATTTTCCTAAACATAGTTATTTTACTCAAAGAACAGGTAATTTTGCTATTATCTTTAGTATAAGCATTAACAAGCCTAAATACAGGAATTTATGGTAAAGGTATAGTGGAACAAATTTTATATAAAGCATATGGTAAATCCTGTAAATACTATTATAACCTCGCAGATTTAAATCTGCAAAACATATACACAAGTTTTTATGTCTGAGCCGCTTTTTTTAAAAAGATTTTTTGTTCAGACGTAAAATTAATGAACCTGAATAAAATTAGTGCTTTTTGTTTTATGTTAATTTGATACAAAGAAAAAAAATATTAGGTAAAATGGTGGCGTTGAGCACTCTTACTATAATATGAGCTCTTTTGAGTGCATTATGCATCACTTTTCTTAAGTTTGACTGTTAATTCACAAAACTTCAGCTCGAATATTCTCTTTAAGTTGTTTTGGTACTAAACAGTTTGGACAATGCTATCTAAGCAGGTTAATTGTAGCTTTCACTGTATGGAAAGTTTTATCATGTTGTTATACCATGATTGCTCAGCTTGTTTTTCTAATTCTGGTAAAACGTTGAATGATTTCTATAAATTGAACATCACATAATAACTTTTAGTTGATGAAAAGGTCTATGGTGATCCTTTTGTGGATTACTACACTTCCGAGGAACTAAATTAACAAAAAATGGCTATCCGATCTTTTGTAACAGCTTAGTATTTTATTTTTACAAGGATACCTTTATCCATCAGTCACTTATCAAACGTTGACCTGAACAAATCTCTACCACGATAAAGATGCAGCTGTTAGTCAATGAACATGGTAAAAAGACGCTTGAAATAAGTTGAAAGAAGGAGAAAGAATCCAACTTCAATGGGGCTTGCTAGAGGTCCAAAATTGACCGCACGCCACCTCAAATAGCACCCTCGAATTCGATGTTTTGCTAAAACTGTCACGTTTGGTGGCGCTTGTGCATGGTGTGGGCTGACATATATCTCTTGATGAGATACAGATCTTGTTTTCGTACTTAGTGGAGGCTGCACAGGAGGTCTGACCTCCTGTAAAAAAATTGATTGATTGTAATAATAAAACAAATAAAGAGCGAAACTGTATGGAAATTTACAAACGGCTCTTGCTGCGGGAGGTTTTATGTTGGAAATATAGAAAATTGTGTGTAAGATATATCAACCACAATATTACGCTTAGAACTATAGAGCCAAATGGGAGATGAAAGAAACGCACAAAATTTATTATTTAAAATATTTGCTTATAACGGTTGAAGAACCCTAGAAGAGGTCTGAATCAGTTCAATGCGTAAAGTATCAATAAAATGGGAATACAACATCTTATTGCACCCTAGATGTTGTTTGAGTTATTTGTGATCAACTTCATGACTCAAAGCGGTACCTCATCAGTATTTGCGGTGAAAGTTACACCGCAAATGATAGGAGTTGCTATATATTTAGACCTAAAACCCAAAACAAACGTAAAATTCGTAACGGAACTGAACCTTCTATTTCATAACTTTGAATTAGATGTAGCCAACAAATATTACATTTTGGTGGGCGAGTTGAACGCATAGTACACTATTAGTTAAAGCAACAAAATGCCCAATCAATGCGGCATCAAGCTTCATAAATGGCTCTATACCTGAGTATCAATTTATTCAAGACACAACTTTATCACCCAGACGCTCAATATTCATCAGAACGGGCAACATCTAGACATAGCCTTAATCGATGGACTATTTCAATTCGACTAAATTGGTAATGAGTAAATTCCATCTTACACTTATGGCAGCGATCAAAAAGCCATAGAACTAGTTTGATGCAATTTGGGGCAATTACAAACCAATAACCTAATCGGCAATACTCACAAAAAGTATATTGCGTGAAATATTAGTTGGGTAATCATGGCTTAGTCTCTCAAATCATCAACTACCTGGGGACAAGTCGTACAAAAGCATCTACGGCCTGGAAGTTGAGGAGACCGATATGGCTACAATGAAGGACCTCATCATCGATTTTTCAGCAAAATTAGCTCAAAATACGTGAGCTTAGTCGGGGTACAAAACCTAAACATCTTAGGCCACCACATTCAGCGAAAAAGGTAAGCGCATCATGAGAGAACCATTAACGAGGCAATAGATAGAATAATAGCTATACACACACGTCCAATGAAATAAATTACAAAAGAATCACCAAAATTACGATTACAAATACAACAAGCGCAATCCTTTAAAAAATACAAATTTTAAATTCAATTCCATTTTCCCGAGATATAGTGGCCATTCTTAAAGCAACAACAACAAAAATATAATTTTGGCTGGATAATATTCCCAATAACAGTATTGGAAAACTGAAAGGATCATCCCCATAATTAAGAAAAGTAAACCGCAAGTCGTTTTGGATAGTTATAGGCCTCTAACTGTATTGACTAACACTCTGAAATTGCAATCTCATACCGGACCTTAGTCAAAATGGAGCAAATAGATTTTTGCAATAATATTTTACATCTCCTGACTAAAATGCTTTATGGTCGTAAATTTGTCACAACAAACGGCATCGATATATCCAACTTCACATTGTCTCTAAAAAATGGAGTGCAACATGACAGTGTAACTGCTTCGATATTGTACAAACTGTACAAATTCGACCTAATCAGCAACCAGCTGTTAAACAGTGGCTTGGTACAATAATAGCATACAGAATAAATTTAAATTATTCATCGTATGGACATCTCACATATTGCAAGCATCTGGTTCATTTATAGAAGACAAAGTGATAGCGTGGATGTACACCGACGTTATGTTTTTGTGTTTATCTCTTCATTTGATCCATTTTTGGAGCTCGGGTAGATGCTCGCTGACCATAAATAATGTGCTAATTGTGCAACCATTTGCCATCTAGATATAGTAGTCTGGTTTTGATATGTTGGGCATCTGCTTCTGGTACATATGTGAATTGATGACCCAAAAGAAAATGCGCCGGTGTTAAAGCATCAATTTTATCACCAGATATTTGACATAATGGTCTTGAGTTTAAGATTTACTCAATTTTAGCTAAAAGTGTGGCCATTTCCTCGTAAGTTAAAATTGTTTAATCCAACGCTCTCTTCAAGTGAAATTTCATTGACTTTCCGGCTGTTTCAAACAGTCCACCAAAATGAGGTGCACCTGGAGGATTAAAAAACTATTGAATTTTATCCTTTAAAAAATAATTTGAAATTTCATTTGAATTTTTCGCTTAGTTACCGGAATACTAGAATCCAAATTTCTTTAAAGAAAAATTTATCATCCCGTGGATTCCATTGCAAGCCAAGAACCTTCATGGTATATGATTCATCCACCGTGCACCTGCCAATGGCCCTGTCGCTAATCGGTATATGATCCAATAGTTCTTCGTTATTTGATATCCACTTTCGTAATGAAAATCCTGCCCTATTTAATGCTCCGATTAATTTTTTGCTCAAGGCTGTTGCAGTTTCGATGTCATCTGTTCCAGTCATGACATCATCTATGTAGAAATCTTCAGCAATCACTCGTAATAATTCCTTTTCGTCAGCATCTATCGATATTTGTTTCAGGACTCTAGTGGCAAGAAAAGACGACCTCGAGGTGCCGTACGTAGCGGTCAATAAACGAAAGAGCTTGATTGGTTCAAATTCATGTTCTCGCCATACTATACGTTGAAAATTTACGTGCTTTGGGTTTATGTAAATTTGGCGGTACATCTTCTCGATGACCGCTACGAAAACAATGGCTGAATCGCTGGACAAACCAATAATAGAACATTGAGAGATGTTTCTGACTGAGAGTTAGCTAAAGCGTCAAATACGATCCTAATTGTTGTATAGTGCTGGCCTCATTTATTATCTCATGATTTGGTAAATAAAAATGGCTTTTATGGTTTACTTGTATTTTATTATCAGGAATGATTTCCATATGTTGGAGTGATTCATATTCACTTATGAATTTAATATAAGAATCCTTAACTCAGGATTCCTTCGGAATTTTCTTTCCATGGCATTTAACCGAGCTACCGCTAATGAAGTTGATTCTCCTAGCGAAGCGTCCACACCTTTAAATGGCAATTGTACCTCAAATCGTCCGTTGGCTCGACTAAAATAGTTTTGCTGGAAATGATTTTCACATTATTGTTCATTAACACAGTGACTGTTTGGGATGATAATAGTTCTTCAGATTCCCAGAACTTACGAAGCAATTTTGTCGTTATTATCAGGAAAAACTTCTCCGGCAAGAACCCAACCAAATAGAGTTCTTTGGGCGTTAGGTAAATCCGCATATTGCTAAATGTCCGGTAACAGAATTCTAAAGAATTGAACTACCCCAATCATAATATCGTAATTTTAGACAATATTAAGGCTTTGACTGTCATTCATTGGTTTGTATCAAATCTAGAAGTGATTAAAATTTCGGTCAGGCCTCGTAAGACTGCTGCTGAATTCGAAGCTATTTCTGAGACTGTAATTCGTAAGTTTTTCCAATCCAATTGAAGTCGTTGGATGTACGCCTCAGATATAAAAGAGATCTGTGCCCCGGAGTCTAATAGAGCTCGACACTTTTCGAACTTTCCATTTGAACCCATTATTAAAACTTAAGCAGTGGGTAACAATCTTACTGAGAGATGCAATGTTCAATTGTCGTTAGCTTTACTGTGTGTGTGCAAGATTATTTTGCTCATTATAGGTGGAACATGCATAGATTTTATAGCAGGCTGTATATTCTGCTTATGTGGTTGGCTGTCAACCATTGATGTTGGCTTCTGATATAGCTCATAAGCATCTGCTCGATTAGATAGAAAGTCGCATAAATTTTGCGTTGTAGGATTCTTCATTTCTGCTGAGTGATCAGCCTATCTCTGTCAGTTTTCATCATCCAATTTGTTGGTGATAATGTTGATTAACCAGGGATCTCTGGTTTCATATAAAGGTGCTTTCGAACCTTTGATGACCTCATCACATTTATCTGATAGCCTTCACGTGGTGGATAAATTTGCCATTTTCAGCACAGGTTGAACAACAAATGTTTGAATAAAAGTCGCTACAACATGCTTCTTCTTATCATTCCGCTGACATAATTTTTGATATGCTTAAAAATAATTGGCTTCGGTGATGGATAAATGTTGTATCAGTTTCGCTGCATCCTGTCCAAGCAGACCAGTTGATTGATGAAAGGTTGAAGCTGCCATGCACTTGTAGATGATTTTGCTGCATCATATGAACATAAAGTTAATGAGATTTTAAAACACTGGTCAATTGGTCGAGAACATTTTAGTACAAATTGTTGGTCAATTATTTAAGTAAAGCAATATACCAGGAACAATATACTGGACCATTGAAATTCCGTGATTTTCAGCTCGTCAAAAGTTTCCTCTTCGACCTTTTTGGTTAACTAATTTTTTTTTTAATTTTATGGTCTTCATATGTCATTTAAAACTATAGAAAGGGGATAGATAGGTTTGTTGGTAGGATTTTTCATCTCTATAAAACAAACTTACTTCTACAAAAAAATATATAATTTTGTGGAGACTGTAAAACCACAAAAAAATCCACTTTATAAGATTATATAAGTCATTTAATTTTCATGTCGCCTTCTTAGTTTGCCAAACATATAAAACATAAAACAGCATAAGCCCCAAAAACCAAAAATAATCGATTTAATAAATAAAATGTATGAGATAAAATATTTAAAATCTTTAGATCGAAAAAATACTAATCGTATAACCGCAAAAAATATCGTCAGTGGTATTCTTATATATATGTATAAACGAAATCAATTTCTTCTTTATATCGGGTTCGGATATGTCGAAAATAGATTTCTTGATTAGTTATTACTTTCTAATAGAGCGATAACAACAATAATAAATTTTTATTTTACTGCTAACTGAAAACCATATATGTTAGTTTCTATAATATGGTGGAGAACAACAGTATATATATATAGCTTAAACCAAAAAACAATATCCGAATTCATGACCTCAATCAATTATCAATGAATCCAAAACACATAAAAATTCCCAAGTCTTGAAAAATAAAACTCTTTTATAGAATTTTCAATTTTCTATTGGTTTGTGTGTGCTTCTTTGCATCGGTTGGTCGTTTTCTAATCCACTGAGGAAAAATATTTTTATAGCAAATCGATTGATTGTGTATTTTTATAACAATTTTATCCACCACTATATATATATATACATATATATATATATATATATATATATATATATATATATATATATATATATATATATATATATATATCTATAAATATATATATATATATATATATATATATATATATATATATATATATATATATATATATATACATATTTGTATTAGTTTGTCGGTTTAGTTTTTTTTTTTATTATTATTATTTTGGTATTCTATTATTAATTTATGATGCGGAAATTGAAAATAATTTTTGGTCTTCATCGACATTAAAAAAAAAAAAAAAGACCAACTTCCCAACTCAAAAACAGAAAAGCAACATAGAAACAGACGACGGAAAAGTTCATAAAATAAAAACAATTTTATGAGCTTTGGGAATTATTGTTTGATTTTGGTTGTTTATTTTGCTATTTGTTTCCATTTGATGTTTACATGTATACAACAACAACCACTAACAAAACATATCGAAACATTAATTTTAGATCAATTTTGAGCATATACATATAACTATCAAATTTTATTAAAATTTTATTAACAACCAACCATTGTTTATTCAATATAAAAATAGAAATTCGAACCGAATCAAACCAACGCAGTAAAACAAATATCCAACAAACAAAAAATCTAACTACTCAGTGACAACAACAATAAAAAAGATACTATTGTTGTTTCAAAGCACAAAATAAATGTGTAAAATGAGAAATACATGTGAAAATTGACCACTTGTGGAACTTGCAGTATATATCGAGTCACACATAGTGCACTTAGTGCCTTCTTCTTCAGCTCGTTAAATTAAAATATCATAGGTTCATAAATTTCATTTTTTTTTGTACTAATTGCTGTTACTACTTTTTGTATAGTTTCGATGTTGCTTCTAATATACTTTTGCAATTTATAGGATAGCAGTATCATCTGAAAATGTTGCTGTGCTGTTGTGTTCTGTATTAGGTAAATCTCAGATGGATTCAATATAGAACCCAAAATGACGACCAAACTAAAGGGACTGACCATATGAATATATGTATCCATTACCATTATCTGTTGATAATATTGATGGAAAAATATTTTAAAAACTGAAATGAACTTTTTTGTAAGTTATAGACTACAGTAGATAGAATTAGTAAACTGTCAAGAAGATTTAATATCAAAAACAAATCATTCAATAATTTGTTCTGTGAAAACCACACCAATTTTATTTACCTAATCAATCGAATGTAATAAAATGGCAATTTACAATACATTATGTTGATTTAAACACTTTACGTTAACATAAATTATAAATAAAACTTCATTACTCTACCAACATTATTAATATTTATGAAGTGATAAATTTCCAAAATAAAATTTTGTAAACATAACAAAAAAAATGATTTATGTCTAATTTATGATAATTATTGATTAGGGTTTTTTCATTTCAGTTATATACTGTTGATGATGTATGATTTATGGCGATTGTGAGGGTGATGAGTTATCGAAAATTAATTAAATTGTTAATTTTAAATATAAAATGTTAGCATTATGATTTTTAATGTAGCATAGGTGGTCACAATATAAGTCATACTAAAAATTTATATAGTATATAGTAGGGCATTACTGTACTTAAATCCATGGCATGATGCTCTTTAAATGTTTTTTATTTATATTAACAATACTATTTATAACACGGTAACACTTTTTCGATTGTTTGTTCAACGCAAGCAAAAGTTTTTTTTAAATATGATGTTAAAATAGTGAATATTTTACCATGAATATTAAAATAGTTGACAACAACAAAATATAGCGAATACCCCTAAATGATGATTCATGGATCCATTAATTGTTTTTGTTGTCAATTGGTTAATATAAAAAAAAAATTAGTTCTGTACCGAGTAATTTTTTTGTCATTTTTTGTCATTTTTATTAAATATTTTATCTTCTTATCCTTAGATTTAGTTTGATACAGGTCACATAAATATATATACGAAGAAGATCAAATACTTTCTGTCCATAAATTAAAAACCGAACTCAAATTGTTGCTATAAAATATTTCTATAATCACTTAAAAGAAAAGTTCAAACATAATTTATTTTTAGATTGATTTCTTCGAAGATCAATCTTACCAATCCCAATAAGGTTATCAAGCAACAACTAAAAACGAAATAAAATTGTAAAGTAAACAAAAACAACAACCAGGATTATCTAAAAACGGTAATACTTATAGGCTTATCTTATTAATAGGATCTACTTTTTTAAGGATAGGACACAACGTAGCCACCTTTCATTCATCAGATTGAACACTTCGTTTTGCCATAGTAATCAAAAAGATCTTCACAGTTGAAACGTAAGTTTCATTATCCTATGTGAACTCTGACTTGTATACGAAAACTGCAATCTTAACTTTTCTGCAATCAATTGATGCCTAAAAATTGGTAGCCCAGGATGTATCCATATTTCCAAGTGGATATTTTCTTGAGGAAAGAATGTCTTATCACAATGGAGTCATATGCAACACGATCTAGCGACCAATATTAGGGAAATAGTTATCGCAAAGTACATAATTCTTACACTATGATCAATTGCTAGTTTGTACTAGGAGCTCAGACCTATGTTTTCATATAAATAAACCTGATTTTCCACAGCTGAATGGTAGCCATTCATTTCTCCAGTATAGATCCCATCAGATCATCCAAATTGTTGTAAAATGAGCCTTTATCTTTGGGTGGCTTACATCATTGGGCGCATTAACACAAATGATAGACAGGTTGGCTTGTTCAACTGCTTTGAAATCTAAAACAGCCTTTGCCACCTGGGGCCCAAGAAAAAAACGAACCCTTAGATGGCCGAGATAGTTTAACGCTCCTGATTTTCTTAGCGACTGCACCTTTCACGTACACCACCGATAAACGTGGGTCAGCTCATCGATTCAATCTTTGTTTAATCACCTCCTACGACAACTTAAGGAGACTGAGGTGGAATTCTTAAAATAATATGCTTGTTTAAAAGTCATTTATCAGACATATATATATATATATATATATATATATATATATATATATATATATATATATATATATATATATATATATATATATATATATATATATATATATATATATATATATATATATATATATATATATATATATATATATATATATATATATATATATATATATATATATATATATATATATATATATATATATATATATATATATATATATATATATATATATATATATATATATATATATATATATATATATATATATATATATATATATATATATATATATATATATATATATATATATATATATATATATATATATATATATATATATATATATATATATATTACGACAAACAAAAAAATTCTTTGTTCTTTTCTTTTTTTTTGTATTCAATTATACTTATTTTTATTAAAAGAATGGACAATAACTAAATATAAAATGGTTGACAACAACAAAATATGAAATAGTTGACAACAACAAAATATAATGATTACCCCTAAATGTTGTTTCATGAAATTTGGAATTGTAATTTTCACAATTGATTAAACAAAATATATTATTAAATGCACAACAGTTGATTAGAACCACTAAAAATATACTATGGGAAACAGGGGGAAGGAACAGACATTGTCATTAGAAATTTTTTTAAATTCAAAGCTATCGATCCGCAAATTGTGAGCAATCGAGAGGGGATTGAGATTACCATCATTAGATTAAATTTTAAATTTTCGGCCAACAAAATTTATTTAATTTCAATCTATTGTACGGGCAACAAGTCGCATATTTCGGACGAACATTTTATGAACGAGTGAAGCAAAATTTTCGATAAATTAAATTTAAGTAATCCAAAAAATTACTATATATTATCGCTGGGGATCTCAACCTTAGGCACACGAATTTAGGAAATGCGGGGAACAATTCTTGTTGCAACCATTTAAACAAATGGATGGGAGAATACGCTTTCGAATATAGGGCAAAGTTAATTCATTCGGATAAACTAACCATGATTCGATCGGGAAACTTCTTAGATTTGGCCATAGTCGACGTACAAGTCAAAATTCATCAAAATTCAAATCAACAAATATCAACACTACACTTGAACAGCGATCATCGAGCGATCGAAATTGTAGTTCGAGGATTAGAAGAGATCGAACTCGGTACCAATAAAATTGACGATGATGACAACGAGGACGCAGAACATCAAATCAAATATAATTTTACTGGAATAGACTGGCAGATATGGTAAAAAAATTGCACAAAGCTTATCGTACAGCAGCGGCGAGTCTACAACAACAACAACTTTGGAATGACGATAATACAACGCAAAATTTAATCCCGTCGGACCAAAATCTCACGGATGATGAATGCAATAATTACATATATCAATTAACTCATCTTATTTTGGACAGCTTAAAACAAAATTCACCGAAAAAACTTCGAGTCAACAATATGATATGCTTTTCGAATCATATCTTTGAAAAATTATACAGGCATAAATCTTTTGTGATTACAAAAATTAAAACATTAAAAAGAAACTTGATCAATGTTAATCAAAATTCACATTCAGAAAATTACCATCATCAGCTTCGCATCAATATTTTAATTGAAACAATTTTGGATTGGAAGATCGAAATCAAACGGACTTGTAAACTTATTCAACAAAATGTAAAGAATCAGATTGAGAAATATTGGACGGACGTTATGAAAAGGATTCAGCCGGGTGTTAAAATGTGGTCAGAAATAAGGAAATTTAACAAATCTAATCGTCAAAATTCAGCAAAAATTAACTCTTTGGAAAATAACGTAAAAGACATTAACCGATATAATAACTATCGGAGCCAAACTCACAAAAATATTAACGCAGATAAATTCCTAATTTTTGACAAAATTACCAAACTAAATATTCTCGGCCAATATATCCAAGAACACACTTTTCAAAATTTAATTCATTCCACCTCCACCACCTCGGTTCTGCAGCAAGCATCAGGGGCAAGAACGTGAAATCCAAAATTTAATATCGACTATCATCAATCAACACAAACATGATAAAGCGACTCACATCATTAAAACTACATTCTCGGCCTCAAATCGTGCATTTGCACCTCAACAACCACATGACGAGTAAAATTACTTTATAACCATGGATCAACTTTCGAGCATTTTAAATTTGGCAAATAATAAATTTTTCGACCTGATCTTCTCCAAATTGCATTTTCAAACACTTACCAATCTCAATCAAAACCGAAATCTGTACATTATTTAATAATTTATTGAATAATAAAACATTTCCTGAATCGTGGAAAATTGCTAGGGCGTTTCCTATCTTGAAAAAAGATAAGCTGCCTATACGAATCCGGAAAGCTATCGACCCATTAGTATTTTGTCAAATTTCGGAAAACTTTTCGAAATTATGAAAAAATTAGTGACCATGTAGTCCGACTGGAGCAGTTTTAATAGACATCAAAAAAGCATTTGAATCGATTTGGCTCGATGGACTACTATACAAATTAATTTTAGATGATACATCCAGGATCGGAAGGCGAATCCGCTCATTTACTTAAATCCGTCGGAACATTTTCGGTTCGACACCTCTATCAAAATCAACGACGACGAATTTTCAAAACGATGTGAGGCATATTGGTGGCTCAATGATATGGCCCACGACGATGATGACAACGATGGAGACAACGACTCTATTCAACAACAACAGCAGCAGCAGCAGCAGCAGATATAACGTTTATTTTTTTATATCCATATTTGATTTATATATATACCTGATATTGTATAATTTTTTAATTTTTTTAAAATTTTTCTTGCAATGTTATTTGTTTTATGAAGTTTTTTTTTACAAAAATTTCATATTTTATTAAGCATTGAGCTTGAGCGCCTATTTTATATAGGGACAGAGGCTCTAATTTTTATCTCTTTAATGATAATATATGGACGGCATTCTTACTATTTCCTACGTCGTTTTTGTAAAATTTATTTTTTGATAAGTAATCTTTGATTTTTAATTTTGTAAAAAAAATGTTTTTCAATAAAGGAAATTTTGTTTAAAAAAAAACACTAAGAACATACTTTTATGCACATTCAAATTGGAAAACGACCTTTCAATAATATTTCAAACGTAAGATGTTAAAACTAATTTTGTACCGAGCCATTTTTTGTTATATTTATTTAATATTTTATCCACTTATCCTTAGACCTAATTTGCAACAGGTCACATATATATATATATATATATATATATATATATGTATATATATATATATATATATATATATATATATATATATATATATATATATATATATATATATATATATAGATGGCTACTTGTTGATAGATGGCTATTTCAATAGCCATCTATCTACATTACGCAAAGTAATTTATACCTTTTATAATTTACATTTTCATAAGTAGTAAAAATAAAAATAATATTCCTTCTTAATTCAACCATCATACTGTGAAGTCGAAAATAAAATTAATAAAAATTAAATCAAATCGAAGCCGAGGAATTTTTATTAGTGAATTTTGGCATACCTATAGCCATCAATCAAACTATTATCTTCAATTTCATACCAAGGCTAATTTAATCGTAATACCATAGATTGGTACGAAACATATGGCCCTTCGAGCCGGATTGAAAACATAAGCTACATTTGGAAAAGACACCTACATAAAACCGCAAGTATCGCATTTCACTGTCTAAAGACTAAATAAACGTCATAAAACTATAATTGTGTTTCAATCTATAAATCTATTATTCAATAAATATCCACTGTGTCATTTCACGTATTGTTTCGAACACGTTACCAACCATTTAATATTATCGGGCAACAAAAGTATAATAATCAAAGAACATAATTTGTGAAGTGAAATTATTAGTGCGTAAATAAAAAAAAAATAAAATAAAATGACTGAACTCATTACCTTGAAGAAAAGGCGTGCGTACATAAAAGGTAATATGACCAAATTAATCAACTTCATTAACGCCATAACCTAAACCACAAGTATAGAAGATATAAGGGCGAGATTAGTTAACGTTGAAAGATACCGACTGGAATTTAATGAAACGGAAGACAAAATAGTTTCCTTAAACAACGACGAAGAATTCGATCCAGAGTTTGTAGACAATTACTACAAAGTAGTAGCTGGGTTAAATTTAGCACTCAGAAAAAAGGATGAACCAACTATATCTCTCAACGATACCCTACTTGACGCGCCAGCAGGAGTAATGTATATGGATGTGAAACTCCCTAAATTGTCTACCCCGATATTTACAGGCGACTACACCGATTGGCAGTCGTTTTATGACTTATTTTGTGCAACCATTCAAGACAACCCAAGAATTACTCCATCACAAAAACTGCAGTATCTCAAGGGATCATTGAGGGGAGAAGCCGCAAGCTTACTAAAACATTTTAGTACCACTGATGCGAATTATATCGAGACATTGCAAAAACTGCGAGATCGCTATGATAGGAAGAAACATATCATTCACACATTCATCAAAAATTTTATGTTTCAACCATCCGTGACGAATGCAAATAGTACGAATGTGAGGCAACTCTTGGACACATCTGATGAAATTCTACGTGGACTAAAAGCTTTAGGCCAAGAAGCAGAAACTAGAGACCACTGGTTGATCAATATCCTAATCAGTAAACTAGACAGCGAAACCACGAATCAATGGGCTCAAATTTCGGCTAAATACACGATGCCTACTATGAAACAATTTTTTGATTTCCTTACACAAAGAATAGATGCGCTTAATTCCATAAAAAGTGCAGATAAGCGCATTCATCCACAATATAATCAGCAAAAACCAAGTGTTAGAAGCCACGTCGTCTCTTCTAAACATCTAACATCTAACTATCCAGAATTACCAAAATGCTCTTTATGTCCCAAAGAGTTCCATAGGTTGTTTGAATGCAACAAATTTAAAGACATGATACGATTATCATGTCTTTAAATTTGTTGCATTCAAACAATCTATGGAACTCTTTGGGACATAAAGAGCATTCTGGTAATTCTGGATAGTTAGAAGTTAGATGTCTAAAAGAGACGACGTGGCCTCTATCAAAGAAGAAATCTCCTGAAAACACAAAATCGATGTTTTAACTGCCTGAATGATAATCACCATGTTTCGATTTGTAAATCTAAATTTCGATGTAGACAATGTAACCGAAGACACCACACCCTAGTGCATGACGATATACTAGAAAATAATACATCAACCAATTGCGCTGTGTCTAGTATTTCAACGAAGGAAGAGAACCCATCCAATGCTGACAGCCAAACTTACACCACAACAACTAATCAAATCGCAAGTGCATTACTACCAACAGCACTAGTTAAGGTGGCAGATAAAAACCACCAGTTCGAATTATGTCGAGTACTCCTTGATTCAGGATCACAGAGTTCGTTTTATTACCGAGAGATGTGCACAAAAATTACAACTAAAGAGAAGAAACGTTAAGCTGTCTATATCAAGCATATGCGGAATCATGAACGGATACACGAGGGGGCGCAGTATCGTTGATAATCACACCGTGGAACAAACCTTAACCAGAGTTTCAGATAGAAGCACTAGTATTGCATAAACTAACCGCTAAACCACCATCATACAATGAGTATATCAAAAAGGAAGATTACAAGCATTACGAACTGGCTGATCCATACTTTTACAAAGGCTACGAAATCGATATAATAATGGGAGCAGACAGCTTCTTTGAAGTTTTGTCTGATGGAAAGATCATCACCGAAAACAACCTAATTATACAAAATACTAAGCTCGGGTGGATAATCGCTGGCAAAGCAACTGAAATATTCCCCAAACAATCCTTTACTATTTCCGTTAATAAGAGCGAAGATAATCTGAACAGTTTATTGCGTCTATTTTGGGAAATTGAAAATATAACAATGACCCAAACACAATTATCTGATGAGGAAAGGTTATGTGAAAAAACATTTTGCAGAAACCAAAACAGTCGATAACTATGGCCGAATCAAAGTAGGATTACCATTTAAAATATCACCGTCGGTATTAGGCGATTCGTATCCAAAGGCTGTGCAGAGAATGTATTCCATTGAACGAAGATTTCTGAAAAACCATGAGTTCGCAAAAATGTACAAGGACTTCATGCGGGAATATCTAAAAATCTAAACTGGGACGATCAATGTTTGAAAATCTAAACTGGGACGATCAATTACCTCCCAACATGCTAAACGATTGGCTAAAATTAAGAAGCAATCTTAATAGAACAGAGAAAATCCGAGTGCCAAGATATCTACACACCAATACAGAAAGTAAAATTGTGCTGCATGGATTTTCTGACGCTTCCAAACAAGCCTATTTAGCAGACGTATACGGCAAAATTACGAACCAAAACGGAGAATCTTTTGTCAAATTATTGTCAGCCAAAACCAAAGTAGCATCAGTCAAGCAACTATCAATTCCACGACTGGAACTATCCGGTGCACTTTTATTAAGCAAGCTACTATTAAATGTTAAACAAGCGTTGAAGACCGAAATTACCGAAATAGTCGCAAAGACCGATTCCACCATAGTGTTAGATTGGTTAAACACTCACCCGAGCAAGTGGAATACCTTTGTTGGCAATAGAACCGGCGATATTCTGACCAACTTTAGCAGGCCTCAATGGAGACATGTAGATTTCTCAGGATAACCCAGCCAACTGTGCTTCGAGGGGGCTTGATCCGGACAAACTACAGCATTTCAAGTTATAGTGGAACGGTCCAAAATGGCTCATAAACGAAGATGATTGGCCAATACAGAAAACAAATCGTTCAAATACCACAGAAGAACTTAATATTCAGTCGTTGAAAGTTCAAATTTACCAATCCAGTATAGTAGACAACCTGCTCGCTAATGTATCCAGTTTTAATTCCATAGTACGAATTCTTGCCTATACATATCGGTACATTAATTTAAAACTCAAACGAATTTCAAAGAGCTCTATATCATCGTATCTGGAAGTGAACGAAGTACTAAAATCTCAACAAATCATTTTCCGTCACATTCAAGCCAAGTATTTCGCAATAGAGATACAAACTGATCAAATCTCAGAAGGAAGTTCCTATATCAAGCATAATCAGACACCTCAAACCATTTATCGATGAATTCGGATTACTACGTGTGGGCGGAAGAACCACAAATGCAGATATCCCATACAACACAAAACACCCAATAATTCTCACAGCACAAGACAAGTTAGCAGAAACGATCGTTAGAGAACACCACATAACGCATCTACATGCTGGACCAACTCTAATGATGGCTACACTACGAATCAAATATTGGATAATATTAAGCAGAAACCTGATTCGAAAGGTGGTACATAACTACGTCAAATGTGTCAAATATCACGCAAAGACTCTCGACAAATCATCGGTCAGTTACCAAATCCAAGGGTCGAGTTAGTAAGGCCTTTTCACAAAGTCGGTGTCGATTACGCGGGACCATTCCAAACATACATAACCAGAGGTAGAGGCCAAAAACCCCGCAAAAACTATATTTGTATATTTGTTTGCCTAGCTACAAAGGCTGTTCATATCGAGCTTGTATCCGATCTGACCACAGAAGCGTATCTAGCGGCACTCAAAAGGTTCATTTCTCGAAGAGGGATTTGTAAGGAGATATACAGCGACAACGGGACGAATTTCATTGGGACACGCAATCATCTATCCCAATTATTCACACTATTAAAACAAAATATTAATCCAATTTCAAAATTTTTATTGGCAGATCAAATTACATTTAAGATGATCCCACCTAGCGCACCCTACTTCGGCGGGCTTTGGGAAGCCGCAGTAAAAAGCATTAAACACCACCTACAGCACAAATGGGCATATCCTCACCATAGAGGAAATGACAACATTGATCGTTCAAATCGAGTCAAATGGCACCTCGAATATTTAACCAGCCTACCAAAATCAAACAAATGGCGCAAAACATAAGCACCGGTAACATAGTACTCGTGAAAGATGACAACTTACCTCCCTGTAAATGGTTATTGGGAAAAATATCGTGTCTTTATCCCGGTACAGATGGAAACATCAGGGTCGTTTCCGTACAAACAAAAAATGGAACAATTAAGCGGCCTGTCCACAAGCTGTGTCTACTTCCAATAAATTGAATCAACCGATTCAAGGCGACCGGTATGTTGTAGACACCATCGATGTACTAATAAGATGTAAATTCCATTCTCTATTGCAACAACGTAGACATCCATCGTCAAATGTATGTACGAAATCTATTTGTTGATAGATGGCTATTTCAATAGCCATCTATCTACATTACGCAAAGTAATGTACCTTTTATAATTTACATTTTCAGTAGTAAAAATAAAAATAATATTCCTTCTTAATTC